>JANSTU010033018.1:0-11811 GCA_027564075.1 Bolitophila hybrida
GATCGCCCATTCAAAATCATACATATCACATCTCGGGCTGACTATAGTTACATCTATGTCACTCTCACCTCGCGCTCGAAAGTGTACATAAACTGTACATTAGCATGACCAGTGTGTTTCATCGCAGTCTTTGCCAGCTTCTTCGTCGCCAAGTAAGTGATCAGCATCGTCGCAACCACTACACATGCTAATCCAAATTCTGGGCTGTTCTAGATGAATTAAACTCTGATCACAATCTGGTATATGTTAATTAGAAACTAGCAGATTGGGTCAAATTCAGCAACTCTACAAATAGGCTTATAGAGCTTTGTCATGAAGCTCCACAAAAACGACTTTATAAATATATTTGCAAATATTTTATCTAAAGTCAGAACATTGTTGTTCAACTCAAACAAGATTGTTGTTGACAATTAAACTGAATTAAGTCATAATCAATTCTCTCTGACCTCTAAAAACTAAACATACTACTACTATAAAACATCTTCCAATGCGTGCAGTATAATATTTATCTAAAAACATATTTAACATATACCTGAAACATTGGTACTTGTCTAAACTGGACAAAAAAATCCGAGATAGTTTGTAATATAAAATGCAAAATCATATTGAAACTAACAGCGTACTCCATCAAGAACAGTTTGTTTTCCGGAAGCAGCACTCAACATCAAAACAAGTCGTAAGTCTAACTAACTCCATTAATAATGCAAAAAACTAAAGACAGTCGACTGAAGTAATTTACCTGTACATCAAAAAGGCGATCGATTAGGTATGGGATGATGCTTGATACACAAAATATATGCTTTCACTCGTCTGAGAGGAAAAATACTATTATTTTAGCTATGATGTAGAACTGTTTAAATTATAGCTTAAAAAATATACTTTTTTCTTTCAGACGAGAGACAAAGCGAGTTCGTTGTTTGAGCTCATAATATCTCATTGGATGACCTGCATGCCCTGACCAATCGTGTGAAGCCGTAGTGGTCAATGAATCCGGTGTGTGACATCGCACACTGGCCCTATGTCTCACAAGGGATTACAGGATCCAATGAGATGAGATATCATATTTCATAATAAACGATGTGTATGAAATTTTCTAACTAGTGATCTGTTATCTAAAACTGTTCGACTTCAAAGTCAAGTCGATTATATTATATGGTTGCAAGACGTTGCTCTAAAAGGAAAACAAAAAATGTGTATCAACAATTGCTTGAGTGGGTTCTTGGGTATTAGATGTCCGGAGCTGATCTCCAGCAATATTAAATAGGACGGTGACACTTTGCGACGCGGTTCAAACAACATTGGTCTCGATGCCCTTCAAAATGTAGACGACCGACATACAAACATTGGATTATTTCCGATCCGATCGATGCTGATGGTAACTTAAATCCTAAACCGTTCAAATGTATTTAATTATATTATTCTGTAATTAAAAATGATGTACGATATGACTCAATATCCTAAAACAAAGAAATGTATACATCGTAGTCATTTAGTTTAAACATTTTGTATTTTTTTAATTTACATATATGTATATATATATATATATATATACAGTTCAAACACAGTTGTTCAGGCATTCACATATTTCTCTTTTCATATAAAACGAGATAATATATTTTGAAACAAGTTATGTATGTGTAATATGTGTACATAATTGATATATTGTACACAAAAGTACGTGTGCACTATTTCTGCACAGATGACGCAATACATTTTTTTTATTGTTTATTGTTATTCAACTGATAACGGGTTTTTTCACTGAAAATATAGACAATTTTCGGGAATGCACTGGCATTCGTCTGTGTGAGTATCTTGTGACAGCCTGTGCGAACCATTTCGATAATTGTCAATTACAATTATACCCATTTTGTGACACTGATAATAACTAATGCCGATAATAACCGATAAGAGTCGATTTTGAGAAATACGCGCTCTGTGAAATAATTACTGTTTATTTGTGAAGCGTTGTCGGTTGAGTAAGCTCATTATATTTTTTTCTGTTCTGCGCAATAATAAGCCTTAACTAAAATGGGGTGCTGCTGTAGTTGTAAGTTTATACTAATAATATCTAACTATTTGCAATTATACAATTCTTAATTTTACAGCTTCCGAGTCTCAGGACATAACGCCGACGCCGGTTCTTGATAATCCGAATGCAACACCGTACCCGTCCACCGGCCAGTTTGGAGTTTCGGCCTCAAATGAAGTGGCAAGCTACTCGCATCCAGACTAGTTATAACAAAAAATACCAGTGTGACATTACGCTTGGCTTAGTGTAAAGCATTCGCGTAAAAAACAATAATTTGTAAAAGAATATTATGCCGAATCAACTTAATTAAAAGATATACTATATATTAAAAGTAACGTCGTTATCTTGGCCAAGGTGAAATTTGAAGTGTTTGAGTGCTCTCGGCCCGAATAATTTATGTCGCTAGTATGCGTCACCCACGCGATTGTGTCGGCATTACTAATCTGCTGGCAATCAACTAAATGGAAATGGATTATAAACATGTTTTTTTAGAGATACCACAACTAATCACAATTTACAATAAACCACAAAATAGATTTTTCATAATGAAATAAGTTTATAATTTAAAAATACACATTAGAAGAAGGGTGTAAAAATCATAACAAAAAATGCAAACCGGACATTTACGATTTGCAATCACAACTTGAATAGTGCTCGAACATTGTGTTATGGCAGAAATAGCTGCATTTATGGCCACATTGAAGAACTGTGCTACACGTGTCCTGACATCCGCCAAATTTGACTTTTTCAAAATCTGATGGAAACGATATCTATATAATATTTAGAATATGAATTATTATTTTATATTAATTAAGATAACGACATACTTTTGTAATGTTTCCGTGCTGTTGGCATTGCAACGTGAGTTGTGAATTGATTGCTTTCTGATTATCTAATTCTTTCTCGATGTGTCTCCATACTTCGCTGTTTTTGGCCAGCAATGTCATATTACCAATCATAAAGAATCCTGCTTTTGCTCGAGACATAGCAACGCAGATTCTGTTCTTTAGTGCCAGATAACCAATCTTGTCATCGAAATTACTTCGCACAAGCGACAGAATTATGATCTTATTCTCTTCTCCCTGATAATTGTCTACTACGGTTATACGCACTTTCCGTAGGTTCGGGTACTTGCGGCGTTCCTGAGAAAAGAGGAACATTTGCCCATTGTACGTAGTAAGAATGGTCACATCTTCTGGTGCATATCCCTGCAAAATTAAATAGTTGCACAGGGCAACCGTGTACTGGGCTTCAAACACATTCTTTTTCGAAGTTTCATCGGATTCCTAATAAAAAATAAAAACTTAAAAAAAAAATCGCAGTACTAACACTGGTGAACTTACAGCACTCTCTGGTTGTAGATGATTTATAAAGAAAACGCTTTTGTTGATACCTAGAATAGGTGCATAGTTCTGGACAGACACGTGATCTAGAAGTTCTTTGTAGATTATAGGTCTTATAAAGTTAGCAATCTCCGGACGCATTCGGTGCTGCACATTCAGCGTTGTACTGCTAACTCCGTTGTTTATCATACGCTCGAAAAGTGACACATCCATTTTGTAGAGCTTTGCAAGTTTGTAAACGCTCGTCGTAGGTCGTAATTGCTGGTGATCACCTGAAATCAAAAGGTTTAAAAACGGACAAAGCAAGCTTCTTTACTCTGGTTACCAATTAAAATTACATGTTGGGTTTCCTTGGTAAGTGCAGAGATGATGTGCGATTCCAGAATTTCAGCAGCTTCTTCGACAAAAACTATTTTCAGAAAGTGGGAAAGAGAGATATAGAGATCAATGACACGATCTAAAAATGATCAGAAAGTACAAACCAATTGGTGTTTTCAGCAGATGCAGCAGAGTGTTACAACGTGCTGCACACGTGCTTGTCATGCCGATCACACGCTTCGTCTTCAGCACATTAAAATCCGAGATTTGTTTCAGCTCTTCTTGTTTCCGAGAAATGGATCGTAGTTTTTCCTAATCTTTAGAATTAGAAACAAAAACACTACGTTTGGATAGGTGAACAAAATCACCTGTAGCTCTAGCAATTTACGCTCGGTTGGCTTGCGATCATCGTTGCTGATTTCCCGACTAGATAACTCCTGCAGTTTGTTCATCGGTTGTGCATATTCCATTTTGGTTTTGTAGAAGCAGCATTTTAGGCGCTTGTCGCTGACCATATTCTCAGTGAGCTGCTTTACGTTGAAACGATCAAGAAGTTCATTCTTCGACTGATTGCCCATGCGTACAATGTCCTCGGTAAAAGCCAATGCTCCGACGAGAAACTGGTCAAGAGCATGATTAGTGTTGCAGATTACCAGGATTTGCTCTTCAGTATTACGCAGCAACGCTGACAGTATCTCAAGTCCGATCATCGTTTTACCTGTGCCTGGTGGTCCTTGGATAACTGAAAACTTACTGGTAATAGAGCTCTTAAAGGCCAGCAATTGACTATCGTTTAGCTTTAGAGACTGTGCGTCTGGCCAGGCTGCCGTATTCTTCAGATCTAGTGCGTACTTTTTGTGTGAGTACAGTACCTTTGGAATGGCTGGCACGTAGTCTGGATAGGTGTGATTAGACTGCAATTAAAAAATAATATAAAAAATATTTATTCAAATCCGATGGAAACAATTTAGGTATTACGTCACAGTCAATTAAATAGTTCCGCATCGGAAACGAGTCATAGTCGAAGTTGCTTAGTGCACGGAACACTTGGTGGTACGGTTCGAAGTAGACCTCGCTCTCAAACATCAGCAAATCAGTGTCAAATATATAGGAAATATTGTAAGTTTTAATAATTTCGATTTGAATCTAAAAATAAACTAAGATTACCAAAATGTTACAAATGAAAAATATGATGAACTCTTACGTATCCTTGGTTTAGAAGATCCATGTCACGATTTGAGACAACAGCCAAAACTAAATCCTCAAACTCCTTAGATGTACTAAAGAATAACAATGAGCCATACATTAACTTCTTTGAGAAACTTTGTGTGGTATCGCTCAAGCCGTTTTCGCCAGCCTCACGCATTTGTGGTTGCAGATCGACCATTAGAAATTCACCCTTGTGAGCACGCGTGTTTAGCTTCTGTTTTGTCAATATTCTCACCATAGGATACAGTCTAATGTTGGCGTTCGAATTAAGAGTGCCATTTTCTCCGGCAGCGTCCTCTCGGAACTGACTAATCCCGTCACGAAGTGGAGAAATGAAATCCTCACGCAGTAACGACAGATGAACATCTAGGTAATGTTCGACGCTCGGATAACAGCCTGTCACGATATTTGGCTGCACAAATACTGGCTCACTTGACAAAAGTTCCTCGAGTGTAGGATAGATTTCACGTCGCACCTTCTGGCTGCTTGCAACCGCCTGAATACTTACAAGTTCATTTCGTATCTTGGACAGTTTTTGCTCATGTTTGCTTTCCGCAATAAAGCGGATTGCATTCTGAAAAAACTTATCCTCCAACTTGTACAATTTGACCACACTGTGACACACTAGAACGCAGTTCTCCCAGAATTCCTTGTCATTGCTTGGTGCAATTACCTTTTTCTTGTCTTTTGTGGTTTTCTGTTCAATAGTAGACTCTTTCATGTAGCCCTCGATTTGCTTCCAGAAGTTTTTTGCCTCTACGACTCCTTTCAGAAAACACTTTTTGTGTTCGGTCAATGGAAGCACTATGATACGAGCGATGGCTTTTAATGCTAGAGCTATGACTTCGCTTGAAAGTGTCGGCCTGTTGATTGTCTCCAAGAAACCAGAGTCCGGTTGCAAGATCTCCAAAAACACATTTAACGGCGTCTGCTCAAGAATGAAACTAAGTTTCTTATACGAGATGGGTTGGACATGACGATGTTCTCCACAGTCAGCGGATTTTCCGTTATTTTGTTTAGACTTTCCCGTGCCATAAGATTTGTTGTAGTTACCGCCATAGTCTAAACCAGAGACAAGGAGAAAATGATAAACACCATAAGAAAATATGTTAATATTTGTCGAAAGTACGCAATAAAGCAATTGTCATACATACCGGCATCGTAGAAAACATTTGCGACACCTGCGCCTCCGCCGTAGCCGTCCACCTGCGTTTCTTCCTCACCGAACTTGATCTCTTCGATTTTTTTATCAAGTACATCAACCACAAAGTCGTCGATATCCTTTTCAAACCAGTCATCTTCAGAATCAGACATGGTTCTTGATACGAATACCACTTCTTTTACACTTGGAAAACAGAACGATTTTTGATTTGTTTGGATATATTTTTCTTTTCTCGTTTGGCGTTTGCAGATGCGACAAAAGTTGTTGATGGTATTTTTAAGTGTTGCCAGTGTGATGAATTGATTTTGAATGACAGATACATATCCATACACAAATATACACAGATGAGCGATAGCACATATTGGGGTAACAACACAAACGTCAAACTGCGTAAAAGATTATCTTACGTAGGCGTTTCAGACATTTGATTGTAAGACATCTCTTAAAATACAAATCAGAGAAGCTCTTACGCAAGGAAATCCCTTACGTAGTTTAACATTTGTTGTGGTTGACTTGACACCATTGACTCACTTAGGTACATTTATATATGTGTTTAATGACAGCGCCTAACAAAAATATACAAACAAATTTGACAGAGAACCTATAATGCCTTAACTCCACTACAAACCAAATACCAAAACCCACGAACCATTTACTGCATTTCACTCGTACAAATGCTAAAATTGTATGATTTTTCTCCCTCTCGCAAAAAAAACACATAAACACATAGACATAAAGCTAGCGCCGCTTCAGCTTTTACATGTATGTTGGTAAAAACCATATAAGAAATCTCTCCATATATCTCTATATTTTGAGTTGCGTTCTAAAATCTTTAAGAATACAAAATAAATGTCAAACATCAAAAAATATCAATAACATAAATGTTACATAAATATTAATGTTGTTATTGTTTGTGGAAGAGGTATATAAAATATTTCAGAAATAACCAAAAATTACCAAAAATTGCATGTTTACAAAAAAAAAGTTATACTGGCTCACATTACATCAACTCACGTACCGCATAAATTAAAGTTTGTCTTTATTGATTGTTTTTTGATCGTCTTTAACCTCACTAATATACCCTGCCAATTTGAAATACACATTTAACGTGAACATTATTTATGATAAGAATGCGTTCTTTGGATGAAAAACACACCATAAACAAGCAGATGTTACTGCTAGAGCCGGGACTTCTAACTTATCATCGCGAAGTCTACATGGCTTCAATGTAGTTAGACTTTCTTTGGTCAAATAAGAACTACTAATTATGTAGGATGTGATGTGAGTGCTTGAGGCTCCACTCTAGGGGTAGCTCAACTTTATACATTACAATAACATGATGTGACTTTCTATCAACCAGTAATGGTCTGCAAAAGTGCAAATTAGGTGTGTCGAATCCAAACACGTCAGCCGTCATATTTTTTAGGCGTCTGGCTAAGACCGAACAATACATGGAGACCGGCGGCTAAGCCGGTCTGGTCTAAAAAAACAGCTGCCAGCTAAATCAAAAAAGTTGCGGATGCTGGTGGCTAATATAGCTTAGCCGAAAGAAAGTGATTTTTTTACATTATTTAAAATTGGTTGAAAAGCAATTGATTAATAAAATAGTACTAAATATTTAGTTGAAAATCTTAAGATTATTTACTCTATTTTCTGATTGCTATGGCAATTTCTTAAAACGCGGACTAAATAAAACTATAAACATTTATAAAAAAATATGTACACATTTAGTGTCAACAAGTCCCATAATTTTTTTTAAGAAAGTCTACTGACAGACAAGACTTTTTCCGACGCTGTTTGCTGGAATACTCAAATAACTTTTAGCTAAATAATGGAAAGATTTCATTGTTTTTCTACCACTAACGGATCTTCATAAATTTTGAATGGCTTAGTAATGTACTTCTGTATTTCAACAGGCAATGTACCTTCCTGAACTTTCTTCTCCGATCTGCGATCTTAGTATTTACATCGTAAACTTTTTGAATGGTGTCAAATTAGATCGGTACAAAATTATAATAAACGTATTACATTTTTTTTAAATTTTTTAAATGACAAATGTCATCGGCTAATTGGTATCGTCAATAGTGCATGGCATAAAATGTTAAACCACTAATATGATGTGCATCTACTTATGTATAGGTTCGGCATCCTAATTTATTTTATATCGATTGCTGGAGTCTAAAAAATATTAAAAAATACGACGGCTGACGAGCGTGGTCGATTTTTTTCTTTTGCACGAAAGATCATCTTGTACCAGAGCTCTTGGTCATCATACTCAACGATTTTTGTACGATGGAAAAACAATCAAAAAGTTATTGAGTTTTGAAATAATAAATAGAAAAATCCATACATAAATCGATTAAAATATTTCGTTAAAATTTAATATGACGTCCACCTGAATTTAAATAAAAGTTTTTATTTATTATGTAAATTTTCAAAACAAAATAATATACAAACAAATATTTACTAGACATTGCTTAAACAAGACACAATTTCAAATTTACTAAAGAATAAGTTTTTTTTAAAACGAAACAAAAGTATATAGAAAACAACTCACAATACACTCTGGTTTGTTTAATCAATATCGTACAGACTACAGAGTGTTCAACATATTAAATAAAACATATAGATACATACATAAATTATGTGTATATGGTCTATATATTTGCATTTTATATGTATATACATAAGTAAATATATACAACAGTAACATCAGCAGAGCCGTTTTGCTACTTAGAATATTTGCATACGATTTTTATGCAGACGGTGCGATATTATACGAAGGATCTGTGAGCGAAACGCGTTTTCCATGCCCTGTTATATCTGTTTTGTTGTTTTTTGATATATATACATAAAATAAATATTATATCGTATATTCAATAAATATATATATGATATATATAGGACTATAGGTATAACATGTGCGCGCAGGTGAAACACTTTGCATATACACAAAATATGAGCGTAAACAAGATATTATTTTATTCTGCTACCAGCTCATATAAAATACTCGGATATACATAATATTATATAGAAGAGAATCTACATAATATATAGTACATTCACAATTTACAGAGAAAAGTGTGTATATTTATTTATGTATGAGTGTGTGTGTGTGTGTACGTAATTTTCCTCGTTCAAATAGCTATATATTTCAGGTCTGACAGTTCGCGCAGGGGTTACGCGCGTCGAGTGCAATGCACCAACTTTTATTTAAATATAACAAAAAAAAACAGTATTCCATCAAGTTCAGGGAAAGACGCGCGGTGGAGGTTATACAAACACCACCAGCAACAACAACAACAACAACAAAAATACCAAGATTAAGTTTTATTTTCTTTTATGGGGACATTTTTTTTTGTTTTATAATCAGTTCAGTGCTCACATACGTTTCGGAGTATTTTCAGAGTTTTTTTTTTTTGGGTTTTGTGACATTTGCTAGAAGTTTTACTTGGATTTTATTGAAATAACACTAGACATTTATTTCGTATATTTAACATTTTTTTGTAGGTATATTTCTGTTATTATAATTTTAGACACATAAATCAAATCTCTTAAGCCATAAACATAACCTCAAAAAACTTCCTCTACATTTTCTCAAAGTTTGTTTCTTAAATTCTTCTTCTTCAGAACAAAGTTTAAAAGTTTGATGTTTTAAAAAAGTATTATACCTGTTTAATCGTATGCCTAAACAAAGGACGTAGTCTAAAAAATTGCTTATTTCCATACGGCAGTTTTCAAATACATTTTATTAGCTACATACATTTCAGGATGGTGATTAAGATAGGCGACCACACAACTATACCCTAAAGGAATAATTTCGATTAACAAAACTGGTACTGTTCTTCTTTTTCTACTTTTTCATCTGCAGTAACGGTCCGATGACACAACGTCTTTCTATAGTATCTGCAGACCAGGTGGTTTTCCAGGTTTTTCTTGGTAACATTAAAATTACCTATTTTGAACTCATTCTTCGCACTGCGATTTGTTATTGAATGAATTGTGCCTCTTTTTAAACTCAAAATATAGAGACATCTACTTACAAATTCCGGTTTAATAGATATACACATTTGAAAAAGAGGACAAACACTGGTTGAAAGGAGAGAAGCACACAGCCGACCCATTTAGATTCATCTACAAAAAATATATTGTATTTTGTTTATTCATCACAGAAATGAAATAATTTCTTATTTCGACCTTCAAAAAGGGTAAAATTATGCTTTTATAAAGCCTAATATGTAGTAAAAGTTGATTTCAAATAATTTTGAGAAATGCCCAATTCGGAAAAAAGATGTCAAATTTTGTAGAATATGAGATAACTAAATTGTACTAGGATCTTTTTGAACATAATAATTACTTTATCCGATTTCTAGGAAATGGATGACATGACATGAACGTATTTGAGATTACTGCTGTGCAAGTCGAAGCCAAGAAGAAGATCCTAATGATTATCGTATCACAAGCAACATCCACTTCGGATTCATTACACAAAGTGACAAATTTATTCGCCAGCATATTAAGCTCGAGTCCCAATTAAAATTGATTCTACACCAAAAACTATTTTTTTATCCATTCTGCATATTCAAAAAGCTCGATGAAGACGTAGGGATATTTTTATATCCCATTTTGTAAAGATGGTAGACAAAAATATATGCACTCAAAAATTTTATAACAAATTATGTATGAAATATAAAAAATCCATACGTCTTTCTCTAGAATAAAAGATATCAAAATTCAGGGTGAAAATTTCATGTCAATCGGTAAAGAAGAAGTTTGTTTCCGTCCGTATCGAAAAAAGTTAGTACTACTATTGCAATCTGTGATTAAAAAAAGATTAAAAATGTAATTCATACTATTTTACCAAGGCAACGTAGATTGAAATACAAGCACGTAAACAGTACTACACCTTATAAATGATTTTGGATCTGATTTTTAAGACTCTTAAGCACATTTTAATCACTCTAATCACTCTAGATGTTATAGGGTGCGACTATATCTAATATCTGTTTTAGGTTTGGAAGGGGACTTTCTTTCACTTCCATGGACCTTCGCCTGCCCATTTGGCTTTACTTCGTAGGCTACATTTAAATAGACAATTAAAGAATATCGGAACATTATTTTTGCCATTTTTAGACGTATTATATAAAGTGTGTATGGACTTCTTTAAAATAAAGATAAATTCTCTAAAAACCTCCAAACTTTGTCTAATCAGTTCCGTGAACAAAACAATACAATTAAAAAAAAACGAAAAACTTATACCTTAATATACTACAATCATGCAAATACTTCCCAACCACAGCGTCTATCAAAGTATTTTCATTGAATTTAAAATCCAATATTATAGGTCTAGGTCTATTATATGAAACTAATAATTACAAAATAACTACATTGCCTTACAAAATGTCACCGCAATTGCATTATTCAGAATTCACCCTTGTATTTTACACAATTATACATTCTATTATAATCTATATTAGAATCCATGCGCCGTGAAATCGAAAGCTCCGTGACTTTTCCATCAACACAAACTACGAAAACATTGATTTTACCTGTACGAAAACTGGAGAGTTTCATTCGAAATTCATTTTACACACAAAACACACAGGCGTTCGATATATGTACGAGGCCAACATCGTCTTCCTGAATTTTCTATTGTTTTGATTTCTTTTCCAAGAATATACATATATTTTTGTGTAGTATAGTTATTAGTCTATATAACTGTGTGCGCACCTCCAAAGGCATATATATAT
>JANSTU010033029.1:0-11811 GCA_027564075.1 Bolitophila hybrida
AGCCTATTTCTGAAATAGGTTATTGGTTTGGAATAACGGAACATTAATGCCATCAATTAACATATACACACGCACCCAGTATAGAACAATAATTGTATGATGGCGTTGATGATGCACGATTCCGAATATAAATAACAAGATACTCGTAGATCTCGATATCTCAAAAATATGCGCATTTGCCCTGTAAAGTCGCGTCAGGGCAAATGAATGAATTATGATGCAAAAAAATAATTTTCTTAGTTCTATTCGTTCTAAAATGAACAAAAATGTTTAATTTAGTGGCCAGTAAAAATATATTATTATAACCATTGTTTTTTAATTAAAATTTGTTGATATCGTATATGCTGCTGTTATTTAGTAAAATAAAATTATTTTAAAGGATTTAGATCCAATTTCAAATATTGTTGATTCAATTATTTCATATACGTTAAAGATTTATATTTATTGATAATAGTATACTATAATATCCAATTACTTCAACATAATTTTAATGGAATTTAGTATAAGTGTGAAATGCTGCATTCTAATATATAGAAATAATAATTATTTTAATCATTTATTTTTATTTATTATTAAATAATTATTAGATCAATTAAAATAAAGTATTTAATTTTTTGTCTTATATATTAATACATCACAATTTTACAGCCTTTAGAATATAAACACATAAATTTACAATTTCTTTATCGAAAAATGTTATGGTAGCATCAAATGAAGATGGACATTAGAAAACAGCAACATCGGTAGAAAGTGCGCAGTTAAATTGGCGAAAAACTCAATGTGTTCAAATAACTTCGATTGAAGCCTTAGAAAATTCAGAATGTGTAAAATTTAACAACCGTGGAAACCGCTAAGACCGTCGACGTCGAGACGTTTAACATGGCGAAAATCAATGAAAGACCTTACCCCGCAGAGCAACAGCAGTTGGAACAATTTATGGAGAATATTGTGACCTTGAATTTAAACATCTAATATTTAAGTATTTATTGAATTCCTTCTAGCGATTTAAATCCTAATTAATTATTATTGTGAATTTACATGCATATGTAAAATATGAAATTATACATTTTAAAATATATATGTAAGATAATTTTAAAGTTTAAGTTTTTTTATTAATATGTTTATAAAATATCAAAAAATATGTTAAATGTGTATTTCAAATTGGGTATATTAGTGAGGTTAAAGACGATCAAAAAAACAATCAAAAAAGACAAACTTTATTTTATACGTTGCGTGAGTTGATGTAATGTAAGCCAGTATAACTTTTGTTTTTATAGACATACAATATCAGTTATTTTTTTGGTTATTTCTCAAATATTTTATATACCTCTGCCACAAACAATAACAACAACACTGCTTGTGCAAGGTATTAGTTACGATCAAAATAGTGGGAAACCTGAAAATTGAGGTTAAAGACGATCAAAAAAACGACTAATAAAGACAAACTTTAATTTATACGGTACGTGAGTAGATGAGACCCAGTATAACTTTTGTTTTTATAAACAAACATTTTTTGTTAATTTTTGGTTATTTTTATGCATCTGCGTCGCCCACTTCGTTGGAAGTTGCCTATTATCAATCCTACTTCTATACAATTTGTTCTATATGAAATACTTGAAATTTCAAAATGGTTAATTAGAAATTTACTCGAAAATGTCTATAAGTAAGTTCTGTTAAAGCGATTTCTCATACGATTTTTAATATATATTTTTTTAAATTTGGACAAGTTTATTTGAGAAAAATAAATATTTAATATTGTATTTTTTAAATATCAGGTTGCAGATACCTGTTGGTGTGTTACTGTCTGAAATGAAAACTAAAAAAAAGCTTTTTGTCACTTTTGGTCGGATCCGCTTGGATTGTGTTTCTTTTGACCTGCTTAATTGTGTACAAACATTACATAAGTCATTTTTAGTTCAAATTGATTTTCTAATTTTGTGAATGTGTTTTGTATTGTGTGGTCCCTGGCGAGATTTTCTATCGAAAAAATAAAGTATATCTTATAAAAATAGAGGAGTTGAGGAGACTGTAAAAGGATGTTTTGGAATTAAATCCACCGACACAAATTAGTAAATAAAGCCTTCCTAAGACATATTTTCTATCGATAACTTATAATATGCACCCTTTTTGGTGAGTTTTCAAACCGTTTTTATATGTTATTGTTTTTTGGGAGAGATAATTCGCTAATCCGAGATTTTTTGTTTTTTATGAATATTTGGGTTGGTGACCATTTCGAAATGTGGATCAATTTCCATGTGACAGATTTCCACACACCATTTTAATATATCTTACCTATCAAAGAACTTTTCAATATAGAGTTCTCACTCTGTTCGTCCGTTGTGCAGTAATCTCCTTTATTGTGACAAAGCAAATCACATCGAACAGAAACGGTAAAAATGACAAAAAACACAAACACTTTGAAAGTAACTGGTAGCTTAAGCAAAGATTGCATTTTAAAATCAATTAAATATTAACTACGACCACTAAAATGTTAGATGTTTCGTTCTCAGTTGATAATCGAACACTGAATTCGACGATCGATTGTACCACAGAATAAATTTATTTCAGACACCAATTGATACATGATATGTGGTTAAAAACTAATTACAAACAAATCAAGCGTAGCATTGAACGCGTCACACTTTCTTTTAGACAAAAACCTATAGATTGTATTAAGATCTATTTCTTCATGCATATAATATGAGTACGATGTACACAACACAAAATATATATATAAATACTATATATAGCAGAACAAATTTAACAAAAAAAAAAAATTGTAAGCAGAAAAAGATCATTTCTATATAAAATGTATTTTATAATTTTGGATAAATGAAGTATATATATATATATACGAGTAGTTATAGTATATAGTAATCTACTAAATTTCTGAGTCACCTGACGCTAAATAAATCTTTTCGACACGTTTTTAAATGCAAGTAGAATATTAACATACAAGTAAAAAGTTCACTGACCTGTCAAAACGTCTCATTGATATAATACGTCGATATAATAACAATCATTTTATTTTTTAAAGCGAATACTACTAAATATATTGTTAGTTTATAATTAAAGTTCAAGCACAATGGGTCCACACTGCGTGCGATTTCTTCCATGTAACTACAGGACAAAGTACGTCGTTGTGGTTCCATATTTCTCTTTGGTGTTGCATATACACCTCCGACTACTGAATAAATGTCAGTTTTGGACGAATTACTAAAGGACCACATTCCAGAGTAATAAGAAATCTTTTCCACTTCAAACAAAGCCACAAACTGTCCATTTTCTTCGATCATTTTCTCAATTATCCCTTTTTTAAAAAAAAAGTTTTTATTATAATTCTGACTTATTAAATCTAAGTACATAAAGCTAAAGACTATACAAAAATTGGTTTAGTTTGACAATGTGTGCAGAAATTGGTTCGTGTACTCGGGACAATCATTATAACAAAAGTACATTTCTGCAAGAGTATTGTGTGTGATTGTGTATTGGAAGGGTTTGTGTGGGTTTGTGTAACTTTGTCTACGTGAATGTATATAATTCAAAAATAATGTGTGTAAATGTGTACGGGGAAATGCTAAAAAAACCCCAACATCACTGGGGTTTGACGGCACAAGGGGTACATAAAGTGACGAAAGAATACCTGACCTACCGTATTGTCAGACTTCAGAGGCTTCGTTTGACCGAAGCCACCACATGCTTCGGGAAACGTTGTTTAAAACAATAGCGGGCAGTGACCTGTCGAAGCGCAGTAGTTCGGTCTGTAGGCCCATTGCACTGTGTGAAATTCGTTTGTCAGTCGGTCTTCGTACTATGTGGTATATGATAGGAACTCCATTTCTATCTTGAATTAGGTTTATAGCATGTGACGATATATAAAGTATGACGATAAAATGTATAAGTATGATAATGCGTATGACGGATGAAATTTTACGATTTTTTATGTTTGATTTGAGGAATCAAGGGTTATAAGAGATATGACAGAAAAAAATAATAATAAAAAAATGTACGATTTAGTTTTTTGCATGGAAATAACATAATAGACCGAGAACTATGTAGAATATGTATGTGTTGTATGACTTAAATCGATGAAGTATGTGATAAAGAGACTAGTTAAACTAAGTAAATATGAAAAAGGTAAAAGATTATATGCATGAGATAGTGTACTATATATATGTTACGGTAGTTTTCCATGCATGCAGATTATAACTTATTTTTTTATTCAATGGTTTTTGTGGCATGTGGTTCCATAGCTTGATTGCACGAATAAAAAAACAGTTGCTCATTGAACTGAGCCGTCTACTAGTTAGTATAAGATTCAATGTTCGTGCGATTTTGCAAAGGTAAGAGAGTTTAATAAATAAGACAGATATTTAGAGGTAATTATTTTTTGTCGATGGGATATATGGTGCAGCAAACATGCTTTTTGAGGATGATGTATGGTGCTGGAATAGCTGATTAGATGTAAGTGTCAAAAAAACAAACATTAAGTACGATTTTTTGTTTGTCAAACTTTAAAAGCGATTTTCTAGAAACCACTTTTTTTGCGCGCTGTACACGATTCCGCTTCAACGACTTCACCGATTTCGAAAAGGGTTTTATTAAAATTGGAAATCTACAATTTCATCTAGGTTATGTTTTTTTTGTTTTTTTCGTTTCGGATCAATTGGCAGGGCTGTAGAGTGTACAGCGCATATCGGCTATCGATGCGCACGGCTTTGATAAGCAATACCTTGCTGCGCCATTTTGAATAATTTTTCATACATTTTTTTTTTATAATATTCTTCAAATATAAACTAATAAATGCCACAAAAGATTTTTTTCCAAAAAGATTTACGTTCACTCAAAAAAATCTTGAAATTATGTTATGTTTTCGGGCCTTCGTCTACAATCTTACCTTAAGCACAAGATGATAGTTCAGCCACGTATTTTAATACAAAAATTCTTTATGCTTTATGATGATGGTAGTCTGAATATCCGTTGGTATTGAGACTTGAATCCATATATCTTCTATAGTTTATGTAATCACTTGGCTTGACTCGGTAGCTGTTGTTTGTGGGTTTCATGAAATTGCCCTCAATGTTTCACACACAGTCAAAATATTTATTCATATATTTGAATGTCGGTAGAACGGAAACATAAAATAAATATGTTTAGGACCTCCGAATATCGAACACTTCGATGTCTTAACTCCACTACAAACCAAACCGAAAACACATATGTGTTGGTAAAAACCATATAAGAAAATTGACCATATATCTCTACCTTTTAGGTTGCGTTCTAAAATCTATAATAAACAACAAATTAAATGTCAAACGTCAAAAAAAATCAATATAAATTTTACACAAATATTAATATTCTTTTTGTTTGTGGAATAGGTATATAAAATATTTCTGAAATAGCCAAAAATTACCAAAAAATGTATGCTTAGAAAAAAAGTGTTATACTGGCTCACATTACATCAACTCACGTACCGCATAAATTAATGTTTGTCTTTATTGATCGTTTTTTGGTCGTCTTTAACCTCACGTCTTTAACCTCGTCTTTAAGCTCACACTTGTAGTGGAGTTAAGGCATAAAGGACTTCTAGTTAGTTTCCATTTTGCATAAATACAAAAACAGATAGTCAGTGGTTGCATGTACTGGCAATGCATTAAAATAATTGACGCCGTCAAAATAAAACAGCTTTTCATTTAAAATATTGTCTTCTTAATGACTGAGAATTAAACAATATGCCTGATACCATTGCAAAGAGTACTACCACAGGCATTTACTATATATATTAAAAATAAATACGAAATTTATATTTATCAATGGATCTTCGGCAGTTCAAAACATTAAAATATTGAGAAATGTATTTCACGAAAAAAAATATATTTATTGATTTTCAACTTTTCCACAAATGCAGAAATCATTTTTTTTATTTTAGAAAAAACAAATCAAATCAGCTCACTTTAATGGGTAACTTTCCTAACTTTGCTTTGACATCGTAGAAATTAAAAAAAATGTCAATTGTTTGAAAAAAGTTAGTGACTGAGTTAAAAAAGTTCTAACTTACGAATGTGACAGCCAATTAAAAAAAAAAAAAAACATTATAAATGCTCCTTAAATAGTGAATCCTACATAATTTTCTCAATATATCATATTTGGTTGTGTATTTTTATATTATGTAGAATTATCCTGAATTCTCAGTCGAGCTTTTGGCATACCAGCCAAATACTTATACGGTTGGTAAGAGCTATGCCAAACTTCTCTAAATGCTTTGTTCGTGTGCAGTCAGAGATGTCGCGAGAGTTGCACATACCTGATGGTCTGATACAGGGTAATGGTTTTCCACGCTTTAGTTCAACGTTGCGTGTTGTTGAAAGAGGTCTGAGTGAATACCAGCCTTACTCTCTAAATCGGCACAAGCAGACGACATTGACGTTGTGGATCGTAGTACCATATCTGTGAAAAAGGCTTTCGTAGCCCTTAAAACCGCTTCAGCTATAATGGGCCTACAGTTGAACGCCTTGATTGCTGGCCAATATTACGATGGTCCGAGGTCATTAAGTCGTTCAAGTATCTCGGTATAACGCTAAACTCTAACAACAGTAAAACATAAATTTGTTGCCAGTCATACAAAAACATAAACGACCGAAGAAACAAAAGCCCTATCTTTATTTGTTTGTATAATCGTTTTGATATAATTTTGCTTTATATTATTTACATAACTCGTAGGAATTTTTTAGTTTTATTTTGATAGAATAAAAATCACAAATCAATGTGTTTTAGAGATTCTTTGTTTTTGATTACTCCATTACTCTCATTATCTATATTGTCATCAAAACATAGATTATTTCGATCCGATTGCTTTATAATATTTATTTGGTTATTAGCAATCATTTTGTGAGTGTTCGCCTTGATTGGAATTTGATTTGTGTTCTCAGTTTTAAGCCACATATCGAATACTTCGTACGGATCAATTTGCCAAAATTTATGAAAAGAAATTGGATTGTTGTGCCATAGAAAATCTTCTGAGTAATCAACTGGCCTTGCCTAGAAATATAAAATATTATGCTATTTATTTAATTTAATATTGCAATTTAGTAACATACTTGATGAAATCTCGATGAATGAATTGGAAAGATTCCATTTCTTTGCAGGCAAATCGCAATTATCATGTCGTCTGGCGAGGAAATGGACGGACATGTACACTCTTCAAGAAGTGTTTTTATTACTTTTATACTGAACACAATACCTCCGCCACCGGTAATATAGTTGAATCCATCGTGCGATAGCAAACGATAGCCGTATCTTTCGCCTAGGTAAATGTTATCACTCGAACTGTAGCACCCCAATGTTTCACTGAGTTTATTAACACTAAAATAGTAATACTTTTTCGTGTTTTTTTTAGTTGATTTAAAATTATGTGTTTTACCCTAAAAGTGTATCGTCATCGGCCAAAACTAGCCATTCTATATGTTGTAGACTTCTATTGCTAGCAACTTCATCAAGAACTAATTGAAAAATTGACAATACTTTATCACAATGTCCTGTGTCGGTATTTGCGATTTTTGTGTTAATTGTTGGAATCGATGCATCATAAATATCGCTGTAGTATCTTATATGTTTCGTATATTTTGCCCATGTGTTTTGGATAACTGGAACCCGATCATGATGAAAAGATTTGCACGTTTTTACGGCAAACATTATTTTGTCAATTGATACTGTTTTATTCTGAAACATATATAAAATTGTATATAATTAATAATTAGAGTTTAGTTTTAGGATTTTTGCCAATGATAAAATAAATGTACTAATTAAAAAAAATTGTACCAATGAAATAAGTATTGTACTTATTGGCTTGGAGGCCGCCGGTTCGATCCCGGCAGCCGAAGTGTTTTTCGAATGAAGCACTTTAAATCAGTAGGTTAGGTGATTGTTTCGGAATAACGGAACATTAATGCCATCAATTAATATATACACACGCACCATGTATAGAACAAAAAGTGTATGAGTGCGTTGATGATTTACGATTCCGAATATAAACTAGCAAGATAGATCTCGGTGCATGGAGATATCTCAAAAATATATGCAAAGTTGTTAGATACTCGTCAGGGCAAATTTAAACTCCTAACCATCGGCGATGTGTTGTTAGTGTTCGAGCAAAAGTCCCACAAGGGATTACAGGATTTATATGTTTTGTGTGTTAGCATATAACCTTAATAACTTCAATTATCTAACATGCTAATATTTCAAGTTGCTAAACGATATCCGTTAATAATATCGGCAGAAATTAAGGACCAGGTGTGTTTATATTCATGAAAGATCCTCTAGCAAAAAGCCAAACATTCGAGCCAGATTGAAATCATCAGGCTTGGCGACCAAATAAATCCGTCAACAATCCTTTATACACTACAAAGACGCTCAAGTTCGCTATGTGTACTGTATAAGCACGTATAATGAGAGAATACAATAATATTATAGTTCGTATTTATATGTTAGTCTATTTTATAAACTGCAAGTATATTCTTATGTTAATGTGTCAATGTCGTCAGGCGGTCATAGTGGCAGTGAGTTTCTTGGCTATTTCCTATTTACTGTCTACATTTTACAAATCAAAATTTAAATAAATCTTTGCTAATACCTATATTATATCATATATAATTTTACAATGCACAAATACATACAGTAAACTAAAGAAAATCTTAAAATGTCATTAAACATATATTACAAATATAAACATTTTAGGCATGATATATAAAAAATGTATATAACTATATACAGTTATATAAATCTAAAGTAGTTAGGTATGTTTATTTGTTTTTTCACTTACACATGTTGAATATGTTTTACTGTATATTGCACATCCGGCTTTTCTCTCAAGGCAGAAATAAGGTGCCTCAGTTAATGTATGTCCTTTTCCATTATTCCAAGCAAACAGAGAAAGCTCATGAGATGCATCTATAAAAAAGTCAGTGGAAAACTTTTCCGTACTCAGGCGTTGGGAAAGTCTGTGTTTGCAATGACAAATTGAGGGTGTAAATTGTTTTGAAATGTTGGGAACATCATGTTTTAAATTGGTTGAGTTTTATTTTGTTTTGGCGTACCTTTTAAGGAATGGCACAGAAAATGCAACGCCAGCCTGGAACATAGGATACTTAAACCAAGAAGGCTCCTCGAAAAAAGCAAAGTGGTGTATTATAGTTGCCTCGCTGTCCCTCAATGGGTAACCCAGGTATGTTTCCTATGAACGTAAAAATGTGTGTTCACAAATAATTTATTTTAATAATTTTATTTTAAAGAAATACATTTTAGCAACGATTCTAAGTTTTACATTTCTATAATAATTTATGTAAATTTAACAACTTATTAGTAACATGTTAGCAACATATCAGACATGTTTTTATACTTTTGTACATTTGTTGCAACATTGTTTCAAAAATATATTTAAAATATTGTAGCACAGTACAACTTTAGCAATACTTGTTGCCAATAACATTGCCAATGTATCCAATACATCTATACAACATGTTTGATATGTTTCAGAGCACATTCGTGTTGTGCAACAGATGTTGCAACTGTGTTGTGGAACATGAATGCAACAGAAATTGTTGCTATTGTTGTAATGCTAACAGATCTACAGAGTAAGCCTCACTGTTTAATCTTGCGGGAAGTATGAAAGGTCTAATTAGCACATCACCAATGACGCCAGCCCACACGTGCCAACATTCAAACCAGGTGCATATATTACAGTGAATGAGCAACTCTTTCCAACGATGGTCAAATACAGGTTCAACACCTCTAATTGGAATTGTTGTTTTCAAACTTTTGGAACCATATACTAATTAGAACCTATACGACGAAATTACCAGAAACTGTTTCTTTTTATAACATATGTTTTGTAAAAATGGTGTCAAATTTAATACTAATCTATTTTATAGGTTTCATATTCAGAATTGATATAACATTTCGAATTGCTATTTATGTTATATTTTTACTGTAGTATATATTATACTGTATACTATAAAAAATATATATTTTATGTTGTGGATATTTTGAATATTTATTCACATTCACCAAATTGAAGTAAATTTTATTTTTCTAAGACCAGTCAGTCAGTGATTCTATCAAAGTTTGTAAATTAAATGCTTTTAATTTTAGGAACAATTTTCTCACTCACTCACTTTGTAAAGATGCTGTAATATGCAGACGTGGTCAAAAATAAGTTTTTTCGTATTTACAAAAAAAAAAAATATTCCGTTATTTAAATTACCGATTCGATTCTAAAGTGTCTGTGGCAACAAAATCTGGAAGTATTAGCGTTCATACCAAATGCAACGAAAGAATGAACTTCATGCGGTCGATTAGCTTCGATTAGACCCGGTTAAACCATACTATAAAAATATTGTTAGCAATAAAGAACAAAATGCACTAAACATTTTGTCAGATTGGAGAAATACGGTCAATAACTACATATTACGACGGATCAAGTTAAAAAGGAGCAGCCGTCTGGAGCCTACTTCATCAGTGCCAGACTTTGTCAAAATAGTATTTGAAATACAACATACTAGACTATTTGATTAGAATATTTTTTTTTCAATAAGTATTTTAAATACTTTGAAAATAGTATTTTTACGTGCCGATAAACTCAAATATGTATACAATTATTATTTGAAAAAAGTATTTTGAAAATACAAATTACACATTTTTTTTTTGAAAATACTATTTAAAATACTTGTATTTGAAATACTCCCTAAGTCTGATCAGTGATGATCCTCATTTCTATGTGATATAATTCTTATTTAATCATTAATGTCTATAACTAATTAGAATTTATTTATTGTGTATAGTATTCTGTCAATGTAGTCAATACATACGAGTTGATATACGAGTATATACGAGCCCATTTATAGAAATAGCTAAATTGAACTATTAAAATAATAATTAAAACAACAGTTAAAACTATACTATACTACTCTCTGAAACAAACCATCGCTACACCCATCGTACATGCTACATATTTTTATATAATATTATATACATTCATGTTAAATATAATGTAATCTACAAATCTTACAGCTGCGAAATCCTCTAGCTGCAAATTATCCATTAAGACTCTTAAGTCTACGGTACTTTGGTCTTCGCATAAAATCAGCCATTTGGTGGGTTCGGTGAATATTTTCAGGAAACACTCTTCCAGAATGGGTGTAATGGCCCATGATCCGGCTCTATTAAATGTTTCGTGGGATATATATACCCGTGGTAGCGATTTTATCTGAAAGCATTTGGATTATAATATTTCAATTTTTTTCATTATAGAATTTTTGAATGGTATATAGGAAAGTCAAGTGGGGTCATTTGGATTATTATGAATTTTATGATATTTTATAGCTAAAATTATATACTTTGTTAGCTTGATCCAAAATATCTTCTTTTAGCTGATTGGCTGCAGTTGCGCTGTAATAATCATTCTGGCTTAGTATCAGGAAAGCTAGGTCATTGACATCTGCAAATATTTTTTAAAATTAAATATAATTTATTAAGTGTAATTTTTTTTAATAAAGCTTAAAAAACATATTTTTTTCGAATATATATACACACACACATACATACAAACAAATTCAAAATAACAGTGCAGGTATATAGTAACTATATACACATAACAAATTGAAGGAGGTATATATATATATATTACATAGGATATTTGCAAGGCATTTGCTGCTTCATTGCATTTACATTTTCAATTTAAGCCTCTTTAAGTACAAAAAGTTTATTTCCCACAAAGTTTTTCGCTTTCGCGCACCATTACATATAATATATATACAT
>JANSTU010033040.1:0-11811 GCA_027564075.1 Bolitophila hybrida
CATGTCTGAAATCGCGCGTGATCTGACAAATACTAATGCATGAAAATCCTAACCTCAAAAAAATCACCCGTTATATGCATTCGAAGATATATTTTGAATTTGAATGTTCTAGAAAGTTGTAGGAAAATTAATTTTAATAAAAAATGTGCTTTTTGAAATTTTAAAAATTATGGTTTACTGAAAAAAAATATTTGTTTTTAAGAAATTTTTAATTTTTTACTACAATAACTTTCAAAATTGATTTTTAAAAAGAAAAAAATAATTTTAAGATTTAAAATTATGTTTACACTGTTGAAAAAAAAATATATTTTCGAAAAAATTGGCAGTTTTTCTTATTTTTTTTTTTAAATTTTGATAAACTCTATTTTATTTGCCGCAAAAATGTATTGTCGAGTGTTTTTTATTTCCGAAGTGCAGTTGGTCGAATTACGGATATATAAATTTTACTGCGTCCGCCAAGTGCAAGTGCAGTCCGGCTGTTTTGGAAAAAGCAATTGTTTTGGGAATGCGGTACAGTGATCGAACGAAAACGAAATGTTTTTTAATAAATTCAACTCGTTCATATAAAAATCCAAATATATAAAATATAACGAAAACATGGAAAAACTTTCGATTTGTTCTCATTATTATTTTTTTTTAATAAAAAAAAAACGCAATTATATTAAATTAAATATAACCAAAAAATCGAAAACATCGAAACCGGTATGCAAATCAATAAGGAATGACAAATTGCCAAGTAAATAGAATGCTTCTGGCTTATCAACATAAAAAATTAATAAATTATTAATTAATTGTATAATTTAAATAGACCAAGACAGCTTAGAAAAGGCACTTGTAAGTTTACTATTTCATATAATCTCTCTTATACCTTTATTATTATCAACCACATGTTTCCCTAGAACACTGTGTGGTTGACCAACCTTGACCCACTTCTCTAACCATATAGTAATTGCATAAATCAAGACCTGCCGAAGCAAACAAAGTTGACTGTTAAACAAACACAAAAACACAAGATATTGCGCAGAATAATGTATATGTATACAAAATATAATCTACAAGGAAAACAACGAGTGCTAAAACACAATTTTTAATTACATCGCAGAATGAAACTCGATCAAAAGCGCTTAAACTTGAAGCGTTTTTTTTTTAATTTTATTTCTGCTTTAAACTAAATTGTAATAAAATAATAATTATATAAATTTAATATTCTGCCTCAAATCGCAAGGCTAGACCGCGTGCACTGCGGGATTTCTATAAAATTGTGTGTATGTGTATTTGCATTACATTTTAATTATGTACCTATCAGACTTTAATCAGAAAAATGTGTATAATCTATTGTGCGTGTATTGAAGGAAACGTTGATACACTTATATGCTTGACGTGCATAGCATTAATTTGGCGTGATACATATAATGACAGAGGCAAGCCGGTTTTTTTGCTGATTTTTCACATTTTACAGACAATGAAAATGTGCGTGTATACTTACTACTATTAAACTTTGCTCCCTGTGAGATAAGCATAGACAATGGCGTTGGACCGCTGGACCGAGAACCCCGAGACATTCCGAAGATCTTGTCTCGGGCACTCTGTCCATATTTCAGGTAATGTTTGTGCAGACCCATTGCGTTAATCTGAAAACAAAAAAAAATCACATTAAAATTACAATTGTATATAAATATGCAAATTACAACTCAAAATCAATATAAAGCTCCACATCATCTATACAAATTGATAATCATTTAAACAGCATGCAAAAATCAAACAACAACAACAAAAAAAACCGTGAATTGTCTGAAGAACTTCTTACGTATACACGATATTCACACGACCTTGCCGCGCATCTTACTCAATAATAAGCGTATGCGCATAATGTACTTATATTTACGATATAAAAAGTGTATTAAACGGATGGGTAATGCTGGCCAATTGCGGCCGCATAAACTCTGTTATTATGTTTAATAAAGCATTTCTTGTGCTTGGATGATACATACGTATACTTTTATATTTTATATACCGTTTTTTAGTATTCAATATGTATATATATTATACATTGTATTATTAAGTTGTTAGGCAAGAAATGCGCGGATGTCCAAATTGCGGACGTACAATATTATTGGTTTTGCTCAATATTTTAGGAAGCTTTCAACGATTTCTGTAATATTGAATATCATATAACGATTTCGATAAAATTATTATTTTTATAATAAAATGTAAAATGTTTGTACATATCCAACTACTACCCGTCTCGATGGAATGCATCTGTTTTCCCATGAAATCCTGCCACTAAACTACATTCGAATGACATTGAACGAATGATATAATTCCATATGTTTATGTTTCAATGCACTTTAAAATGCCGAAAAGCTGCGACTGCAATTTTGTGTGTGTATATATACATATATAATTTTGTTGCGTGTCACCTTCGCAAGGACGTTCATTGCACACAAGACACACACACACATATTCATACATAAATTTATAAATGCACGCACCATCGAGAGTTCAATTCAATAATACCGCCTGAAACACCTTTCTAATCTAAAATCATCGAAGTATCATTAAAATACAAAAAAAAAACTATGACGTGGCCACCAAAAGTTGTCGAAGACAAGAACGTATAAAACCGGACACCGTCGATCCATATATAAATAGTAATACTACTGGAAGATCATGGTCTTTGGTGACTAGATGAATCAGGGTCTTTGATCTGTGACCACCAGCGATTTAATACTCCATATGATGAACTGCAAAGCGAGGTTGACATACAAGTATGTATTTATATAGAATCATAAATATTTTATAGAGAAAATGATAATAAATAATTATAATTTTTAAATGGTCATATAGTTGGAGGCTATAAAATAAAACCGAAAAAGTACGATTATAAGTATATAGCTGGAAATTAAGTTAGAAGGGTTAAAATTTTGAATGACATGCATGCACAACTGCTGCTATGCTCACCTTCCAGAACATTGAAAGTACTACTGAGGATGCTAGATTTTTTGGGACATTGTAACGTTTTTTTGCTAGACAGTAAAAGTGTTGTTTTGTAAGACACTAAGTGAAAAGGTTCAAAGTGTATTTTTACTAGTGAAATGGTTAAAAGTGACTGTTTTTAGTAGTAAAAAGGTGACAGATTTGCAGGTTGCAGATTTGTGGCTCTTTCTCACCGATGACGCGTGGGACCTAGAGTTCAGAAATTGTATGCGGTTTATTGGTATAGACCTAAGATAAAATCGCAAGATCTCGGTGGCCAGTTGATCATTGACATTGAAAAATTGGGGTTATGAAAAGGGCCAGGCTATTCCGCCAGAACATAGTGTAATTTAAAAAAAATAAAATAAAGGAACAAAAAAAAATAATGAAATTATTATAATGATGTAAACTGCGTACCATTATCTAAAACAATAATTTTAGGGTGTCCCAAATAACAGAAAAGCTTAGGAAGAGATAGTTTCTTGTGCGGTTGTCGTCTTCATGATTGTGACTTCAGGCCACTTCGAAAATGAATCAATATTAACCATAAAAATGAGTCCTTAAAAGGAACCGGAGAAAAATCTATGTGTAGACATTCATGAACTAACGATTCAATATCGTTGACTATATTTGCCCAATAAGCGAAGCTTCATGCTAGAGACTTTAAACGCAAAATTCCTAGATTCCCAGATTCTACTCGATGACCTGATAGTAAGCATCCGTCCACTACAACAATTGAATCTTGACGATTATAAAACATCTTGATGTTCGTCGCTGGCCATGTTGACTGCAGATAATTCAAATTGCGTCATCGTCTTTAGCTATAACAGTCAGTTGAAGTCACTGGTAGTTCGTGTATGCTAGCTGTATAAATTGATGTCTGAGTCAAATTTTATGGCAGCGATGACGATGGATTCTGCTTTGGATGGCTGTTTTCTGATCATCTGTGAAATACCATCGGGATCGGGTAATTTTCTTGCTTTTCAAAATCTTGTTTCGGTCATATATTATAAATTGATTAAACAAGTTTTTTTTTGTAAAATTATTTATATTTTTATTTTATCTTTTTAACCAAAAACAAGATTTTGAATACGGATACCTTTTTTGAACCAGAGATAGCTAACAACGGCTTATGGTCAGTAAAATCAGTATAACGTCGCCCATGCAGTATTTTGTAGTATTTATTCACCACATTTTTAAAGCTAAATCCTCATTCACTTTCTGCATCAAGAGAAGAGTCTCTTTTGCTTTACGAAACCGTGTCATTTTTGAGGTGATTATCTAACGGGGCCCGCAGATCTGCCATATGGTCTGTATCTACCAATGAAGTGCCAACAATAAATTGTCTGACAATGCTAAATTGCTATTTTACACGATTGTCAGAAAACCTTCCAATTCCATTGGCAGACTGTGACCTTCCAATGGCCTGCCAATGGTTTTTCATCCAACGTCGGCAAATGAAAAATTGTCCTTTTACACAGTTGGTAGATATATTCCAATATATTCCGTTGGCAGACAAATAAACATTTTTTGTTTCTTTTTTGCAAACGGCAAACATAAACCAACGTAAACATGAACTTTCAGAAATGTTGTGTGAAAAGATTGAAGTGCTATTGACTAGTTACAACACTCAATTTGGTTTCTTTTCTCTTTTTTTCGTTTTTACAAACGGTAGACAAAAATTGTTCGTTTTCACGGTTGGCCGAAATGTACAAAATGACCAACGGTCTAAGTCTGCCCATGATGATACCATTCTTATCCTATAATATTGATATAATATAATATTGAATATCGGCGTCTATGTTGTCATTCTACGAAATCCTCAGAGACAATACTTTTTATTTTGGGGATTCAAATATTTATTTTCAGTTTCAGTATTTTGTATGTAGTAGCCTTTGCACACGATAATCTATGCCTTTGCAAGATGTATTTAATATTGTTAACCCGTTCGCGGACACGTACACAAAATATCGTATATAAACACATTTTTGAGTGCACATTTTGAGTGCAGTATTAGAAGCAATCAGATTAAAAAAGTACCCTACTTTGAATTCTTTATGTAATAATAATTTGTTTAGCCATAAATTTGTGAGAGTAATATAATTACAACACGACGAAGTTACATGTGTTTTTGACAGTTCCTGAAAAAGTGTCGTTGCGTTAGGACGCAATATTTTTAATAAGTTTTTTATCTTGTATTTATTTGTAAAATTTAGAAACTGAAATAAATTGATTTACAGAAATGAATTACGAAAAGCAACAAGAACATTTAAGAAAATTGTTTGATGAGTGCGATACCGATAATTCGTCAGAAGAAGACCCGTATCAAACTGACGGCGATGACGACCCGGACTACATCAATGAATATTTATCATCAGGTGAATACAATAGTGATAACGATTGAGATAAAGAAAGTTATTGCGATGGACAAGCGAATGACAATATAGACATTTTGTGTTTGTGTCTACTTCAATGGCAAATAAGAGTTCCAAAGATTCGTCAGTTTTTTTCTAAATCGGCACTAAACTATCACCCGGCCGTCTCTGCTACAATGGCAGGCAGAAGATTTCAACAAATCTTGAGATGTCTTACTGCTAATCATGTCGGAGGTAAGTCACATATTGCAAAACTATCTAATTTAATAAAATTGATAAATCAGATCTTTCGAGCAGCTTTTATGCCATCTGAGCAAATTGTGCTGGATGAATCATTGTTACTCCATAAAGGCAGACTTGTTTTCCGTCAGTACACAAAATCTAAAAGGGCTCGATTTGAAATAAAGTTCTTTGAACTATTTGATTCGTCTTGCTACGTTTTAAATATTGAAATTCATAAAGGTAAACAGCCCGATCCAACGAATGGTTCTAAAATTGAGGCAATCGTAAATCGCCTTGTTATTCCATAATTAGGAAAAGGTCATCATTTAGTTTTGAACAACTATTATAATTGTTTCAATTTGAGTAATGATTTATTGTTGCTGAAGACTCACACCACTGGAACGTTAAGAAGTAACCGGAAAGGCAATCCAATTGAAGTGGTTATATCTAAAAATCGATTTGGTGTAGAGAAGTCCACTTGAAATTGTCAGGTACAATGAATTTATGGGTAAAACCTAGTCGCAAACATAAATCGTCAGTTCCAATACAAATTGATCATTTTTTGGTGAGTATACCCCGTAAGGGTACAAAGAAACAATACATGTGCTGTCGTCAATGCTCCATGAATGGCATTCGAAAGGAAACCAGTCTTATATGTGAAGATAAACCTGGACTCTGTGTTGGCAGTTGTTTTACCAATTGGCACCAACAACAAAGATCTAATCTAAAATAAGTTTGAAAGGTTCCTATTTCTATGTTTAACAATAATGATCTAATCTAGAATAAGTTTGGAAGGTTCCTATTTCTATTTTTATGTATTATTATTTAGAATATAAGTATTTAAAAATATATATTTTAAAAACATAATTTTTTTGAACAGAAATCCGAATGAACTTACTGTGAAATCGAACTTTGTTCAAATCTTGAAATAAATAAATAATCGTTTTTTCGTTACTTTACAACATATTGTCGGATAATAACGACGTGTCCCATGCTATTATCATATTGCATTAACTGGAGCATGTCGACTATGTCCGACGTCGAGCATATCCGACGTGTCTCTATAGCAAAACAAAATTCTAATTAGGACATGTCGACGTAAGTCGACATTTTATTATTTTTATTGTTTTCAATAATAATTTAATATTCAATAAGCTACAAACCCAAAACTGAAATCCGAATTTAAATATCTAGCCTAAAAAAAATATCACAAATGATGTTTTGAGTGCATTTTCAAAAAATCTTGTGTCCGCGAAAGGGTTAAAACAAAATTGTTTTTGAAAATATCTTTCAATCTAGTAATTTTTGCCAATACGTATTTTATTTAGGGAATTATCTTTTGTGATCCCTTGTATTGTGCATACGAACATGGAAGTTCACGTTATCAAATAATAAGGAGGCGAAAAGTTATTCGAGTAAGATCCGCCAACGAAATCAAAAAACGAACAACACTGGAAGAGATCAATGTTCCTGACCATCTAAAAATGTTGAAGCTAGGATTGAACTATATTTGGAAATATTAAAAATCTTTTTCACACTTATGGTCGATTACTTTTGAGGACAAGATTTCAGCTTTTGTCAGAATGGATTTAAGCTTTTGTGGATTTTTGTTTTGGAGATTTCGTCTGTGTGGATTATGACTTTGCGAATTTGTTTGTGGATTTCGGATTTTGGATTTGGTCACCAAATCATGCCAATCCCGTCAAACTGCTTACTCTAGAATGTCAGCATCAACTGGAACTTGTGGTGGTGCAGCATGCGGAACTTTCTCCATCAGAGAATTCATGATTTCTGGCTGTTTAGTTAGAAGTTCGCTCAGCTGAGCCATAAAATTCTGCATCTCCTCCATGCTTGAAGGTATCCACTATCCTCGTTGCTACTTCTATTGTGTACTAGGCTGTACAAACAGGTCTTAAATTGAAAAATGAAAATATTTACTGTTTTTTATATATATTGTTATTTTAAAAGATTTTCAAAAAAATAAAATTGGCATATGTTGTGCTTTACACCAGATAAATCTTGTATTTATTTAATAGAAATTGAAAGTATAATACAGTTTAAAATCACCCACACATTGCTAAAAATTTACCAATAACTTGTGCTATTCGATTTACGAGAGCAACCAACACAAAATTCCCATGGTAAGTCAATCAATTAGCACCTGGAAATTATATCTGCCCAATTAACGGTGAACACAAAGTCTAAATGCAATTACATAACAACAGCACCAAAACTGTACTTATATGTATGTATGGCACAATGCATAGAAAACCCACTAACACAGTAGCACATAGCACACCTCTGCATAAACGGGTTTCTGATCTTCATCGTGTATATATTATTATATATATACATACATGTATTTGTTTAAAAGAACACCATTCCGAAGACCGTATCTTGCAATCTTGCAGCCTATACTGCATACAAATGTGCAATACTATATAATACGGAGATAACACACATACTAGCACACAGAGACTTAGGTATTACGTATCTTGTGCGCACACGCGTTAATCTGGCTAGTTAAGGCAGGTCAATGCAGAAATGCGGTTTCTTGCAAAAGTGAGTATCGCTATATATATACATACGATTGGTTTTACAGTGTTTTTAATGTGTATGTATGTGTGCACCATTCTACGGAAACAAAAATGGGTCAGTTGTAACAAGTGCGCTGCTGCTGCAGCTCTCGCGTTTTGTTGTTGCGAACAAAAATATATAATATATTTATATATAAAACTATTCAGTCTAGATAGTATATAATTATAATCGGCCGACGCGTGTGATTTTGATTACACCATCATTAAGTGTATTGACGAACGCGCGCACGTGTAATATCGGCATCATATTAAACGTATCGAAGGTCATGTACGTGAAATATTTATTCCAAACAAATTGACCGAAAAAAATGTCGAAATTATTAGCGAATTATTAGCGTAAGCGTAGCGTAATTTGCATTTTGTTTTTTTTTTTGGAGGGGTTGGTGGGTTGAAATTCGATAGGTATTTTTTTAAATTAAATTATATTATGTAAATAGTTATGAAATAATATTAAGGTTAACGAGTTTGTGTTTGCAGAAAAACAATTTTGTGGGGTTCAAAATGCAACTGCCTTTATTCAATCTTATTTAATTAAATTATTTAATCTATCGGGATGTGAAATGTCAATAAAATTCAAATGCGTTAATTTTGTTTGAAAAGTTCTATCATATTCATTTATTAGAATTATTGCAGATACATTTTACCACCCTTAGCTTTGACGCAAATGCATCATTATGAAGTATTTTAGATTTCTTCGCTAATGTTGGTCTGAGGTATTCGAGGGTCTTCGGAGATTTCAAAAAAAATGTCGACTTCAAGTATCGCCACAGAAAAAAAGTCGTTAGTCGTTAATTAGGCGGCAATTCAAATTCGGCTGAAATTGAGATGCTTCGCTTGTCGAACGTTCTGCGCAGCAAAGACATCGTTTCTCGGGCAGTATGAGCCGTCGTGCGATCGTGCTGGAGCTAGTAGAGTGTCATTCGAACTTGTAGAATAATAAAATTGCTGCGCCATCATTCTCATTCATCTCCAAGAAGTACGGTCCAATCACTCTTCTCGGCGTCACACCACGCTAAACAGTAACTCTTTTATCGTGTAATAGTTTCTGGTATACGAGTTATGGATTGGTTTCTTCGTAGAAGCAATAATTCTGACGATTTTTCTGTAAATTTTTTTTGCCCAACGTTCCAGTGTTCGAAAACTTGACATAAAGTCGCTTTACGGTCTTCTCACACGGCGCCGTTCATGTGTTATAATGGATGGATGGATGTATGGATTTTGATAATGGAGTAATTATTACAAATATAAACTTGTCCTATTTTGGCGCGTTCTTTTGGCTTGTATTTATCCAGGATGAAATATCATAGACTGACGTTTACAACAAAATAATAATAATTTACCATTTTTTTTTGGCCGAATCCCGTTTGACCGAATCCCATTTAGCCGAATGCCGCTTTGCCGTTTAGCAAATGGTCGTTTAGCCGAATGGCCGTTTAGATAATTGGTTTAGCCGAATGGGCCATTTGGACAAATTTAGCCAAATGTTCGCCATTCGACTGGCCGTTTAGTCGAATGGCCGTTTGGCCGAATGAAACATTTGGCTGCATGAAATGTTTCGCCGAGTGACTACTATTTACCACAATCCGCTCTTTCAAAGGTTTGTTTATATTTCATGCCAGATTTTTTGATGTTATTTGTTTATTTTTATTATAAAATAAAAAAAAAACGAATTTATTAAATATTTTTGTTTATATTTAATAATGGGAATAAGTGTTCAAAACCTGGCGTCACGAAAGCCATAATCATGCCAATGACTCATTCGGCTAAACGGTCCATTCATCTAAACTACCATTAGGGTAAACGGCCTATTCGGCTAAATGACCATTCGGCTGGCCGTCCCAAACCGGCTTATTTGGCCAAATGACTCATTCGGCTAAATGAACAAATGGCATTAGGCCAAATGGCATTCGGCCAAATGGCATTCGGCTAAACGGCTTATTCGGCCAAGCTACCAACATTAATTCCAGATCCAGAGTATATGGAAAAAATATCGACAATATAACGTGTTTTCCGATTTTTTCTTCAATAGTCCAATGTCCAAAAGTCGTTAAAAAAGTTTAGGGATAGATTTCTACATCGAAGTCGAGTACATACTCACGGATGCTGGATCACCAGAGATAATCTTCTTGGCACCAAGGCAAAGTAAAAAAAACAATTTCCTTGTATCGATTAGAATTGTTAGACTTATGCAAAATTGATCACATTCATCAACGAAATCGTCATCATTTATCATCGGAATCATAGACATCGTTATAATTTCTTATCGAAATGGACATTATTTATCATCTTCATCGGATTCGTTGTTTTTTCCCGGCAACGCTGTTTTCCTTTTTTTAATAAAAATTCCATGATGAGCATTTGTATTATTGTTATATTTTGTGGTTTAAATTGCGAAACATAATTATGACCGATCCGACCTTTAACTGCAAATTTAATTCGTCAACATCATCATTATTCTTTGGATCTAATATAGCGCGTTCGCTCAACCAATAATGGTTTATGTAATTTCGACCACAGTGTAGGGAAGAATTTGGTAATTAGCTCTTTCTGCGATAATGTAAAGTTTCAAAGTTATGGTTGAACACAAAAAAACACAAACACAAACGCGAACAATAGTTTTCCATTTCGAACTTCCACCAGATGCTTCAAAAACAAGAGATTTGACTATTTGTTTTTTTTTTAATTTCCAAAATCTAATTTTACTTTGATAATATGATAATATTGATAATAATAATATGTTTCCTTTATTGTGAAATATTTATCAACTAATTGGAAAATGTGAAAATATTTGCAATTCTCAAGAGTTTTAAGGGCTGATGAGGAAATTCAGCTAATTAGCATGCTATTACTTCTAGAAACATAGCTATTTAACCTTATTTGTGAAATTATTATTTTTATTTTTTAATACTTTAGTAAGTGTAATAACAAAACTCGCCGCGGATCAAAAATCACAGGATCTTTCTTCACTGTTCGAGATTTAGTAATTTTCACACATTCAATATCTTTGAGCGGCTGAAGATAGTTAGTGAGAATGGTGACAGAGAACACGTCTCATATTTGCTGGATTTTGTTTATTTTTTTTAATAATTTTGTATTAGTAATGCATTAGATTGGTTGATATTCCAAAACGCCAGGTAGTCTCTCACTGTACACAATTTTAATAGGTTTTTTATAAAATTCAAATCAAACATAAAAGCAGCTTAAAAGAGTGTTATGGAATTTAGTCCCAAAAATCTAGTACTACAAAATTGGCTTGGGAGAAAATGTGATGCTTTTTCTTACAATATATTTAAACTATATTCTATGTTTCCTGTAAAATAATCAAGTTACCGATTTTCGGCGTTTAAGGGGTTATACGCAGTTATGATTTTCAGATATATCATATATATATCATATATTCAAAAGCATACGCACAAAATTTGAAGTCGATTCGAGCAATACTTTCGGAGTTACATATATATACTAGCGGACCCGACAGACGTTGTCCTGTCTACACGTCTTTAATAATAATTTGTAGGTTAGGTTAGTTATTAACTAACGCACGTGTAAATTTGATAAAAAAAATATAAGAAATATACTCACTTCGATTCTGCACTAAATTCGCAAAATGTATAGTTTTTTAGGCACACTTCAAAACTCTT
>JANSTU010033051.1:0-11811 GCA_027564075.1 Bolitophila hybrida
AAAGTCAAACCGTTTGTGTTTTATTAAAAAAAAAAGTTGAAGCGCACCTATTGAAAAACCCTTTATATATATATAAATTCCTCATGGAGTTGTTTTTATTTGTGTTGCTAAATGTGTTAGTTTTAACATGATTTTTAACGGAACCATTGAACCAGCACGTTCTGACATATTTATTGTACACGTTTCCAAAAAACACACACAAACATATGTGGTGTGCACCTCCCTCTCGGAAGCGCACACTCACTCACCCACCCCTCGACCACATTTACGTTTATACTAAATACATGTATGTTCGCTTGGGTGGAAAAGTGCGGTTGGTTTATTGTACTATATTTATTTCACAGCTTTATTGTGCATAAAATTGTCAATTTGACGAAATATTAACAGTTTTTGATGCGGAAAAATGAGTTCGAAGGTATAAAATTAGGAAGCACCTGAAATTGTGCATATGATTTTGTTTGTATATGCTTTTTTTTAAAAATCTTCTTTGAAATACATTTAAAAAAATCGCTAGACTTGATTATAATAGTTTTGTAATTTACTACAGATTGTTTGTTTTCAAATAATAAAATTCTCATCATACATACGATAATAATCGCAAAGTGTTATCAGAGGCTAAGTCTAATTACGCACTTGTTTACAATGTCCGATAACTGAAACCATACAAATTATTACAGTAGTACTATGTTGATAAAATATTTGAAATTAATTCAATGCATTCCTTAATTATAATCAATTGGATAACATAAATATCAATGAAACAATGTTTATTGTATATATATAGCCTAAAATCATGTCAGCTCAGTCTGATTTAAATTTTCTGACAATTTGAGCTTTGTTATCTTGAAAATTCACAATACGTTTTACTCACCATTCAATAACAACTTCATGTCTTGGATGGAATATGTGGTATTAGAATTTGGTGAATAAAAAGTATTTATTTAAATTTATAAAAACACATTTTTTTTCTTTATTTGGGAAGGATTTTAAATTAAGGTAATAATAAGGAGAGAAATAAATGAAGCAGTATTAAAAATGCGATTTTTATTTGTTTGGTAACATTGCAAACCTTTATCAAAAAACCATTTTTTTAACAGGTGAGGTTCTTTTTAATTTGATTATTTCTTTAAAAAATACTTTATTTTTTTTTATAATAATAATTTCTAGACAGATCGTTAGATACGAATGTGGAAAAGAATAAAAATACATACAACTAATCAAATAAACATATTAATAACAAAAAAAAATCCTCATCCTCATTAAATAGAACGCGTTACAGAATTACAATTTAGATTTATGTTTGAAATTATTATAAGAACAGGCTGTTCCAAGTTCTGAGGTAATTCATTCGAGATTTATTACAAAATAGTACTTATTCAGTTTATGCCTGGAAACATTCAAAGCTCGGTTAAAAACTGACACACATTAGATCAAAAGTTGGAACGCAAAATTTAGAATCCATTAGCTCGGACTTCAGATTGGACGAACTTGAATTAGCTCTCAGAAATTTCCAAACCACATCGCCAGGCATATACACAATTTCGTTTGAATTAATTAAACACATGCCCATAACAGAAAAAGAGTATATGCTGGGTATATTCAACGAAGCGCACAAAACCGGAGATAGCCCAGAAGAGTGGAATATATTTTAAAAATATAAGTCATCCTAAAACCCAGATATTATATAATAAAACCTATGGCAGCGACATGTAGATGAAGTTTCTAGAAAATGCAGTAAAAGAATTAAATTCATCAGATCCATCAGTAGATATAAATGGGCTGCCCAACTGCCCACCCATCTTGTCTACATCTTATTTCCATGGCAACAATTCGAGCTGTGATAGAGTACGGAGCAATAGCTCTCATAGGGTAAACGACTGCACGAATGCTTAAGCTCCAGCGAATCGAATGGCCACCTCTCCAAATTTGCTTCTGATTAAGAAGAGAAACGCACACTGGGTACACATATCCATAGCCGAGTGGGTTAACGCGTTGGCCTGGTTTATGGGAGGTCTCCGGTTCAATCCCGGCCGGAAGACCGAAGTGTTTTTCGAATGTAGCACTTTAAAACCATAGGTTACTCTTGCTATTAATAGCCTATTTCTGAAATAAGTTATTGATTTGGGATAACGGAACATTAATGCTATCAATTAACATATACACACGCATCCTGCATAGAACAATAATTATATGATGGCGTTAATGATTCACGATTTCAAATATAAATAGAAAGATAGATCTCGGTACATAGAGAAAAAAATATGCGCATTTGCCCTGCGAAGTTGGTAATATAGTCGCGTCAGGGCAAATTAAGACTCCATCGGGGATGTAGACAGGTAGTGGAAGCAAAGTTTGACGACGAGCTCCAAGCAAGATTACAAGCTAACAAATTTGTGAAAAGTGAATATGACAGTGTACGACTTGTAATAGCCTCGGACAGCACGACATCGATAACGGCACTGGAAAATCCGCAAATCTCAGTCATATTGTCGAGACTTATCCTGCCGAACCAGTCTACGTCACCTACATGACAAAGATATCCTCCTAGAACTAATTGGGTTCCAGCTCACTGTGTCATCACTGGCAACGAAAAGGCAGACAATCTAGCACAAAAATTCCACATAAACAGGTAATTCATGTTGGGTTCCAACTACAGTACCTGTTTATGTGGAATTTTTGTGCTAGGTTAAGCTACACCGGGTTAATAATAATGGAAACCCACTCTGTGTGACAAATACGAATTACAAAACGGTGGACCCGTTGAAGGAGCCGAGACAGAACCTTTTAATGATCAGGTATCTAAAGACGGAAGGATACTCGCATCTATTCTACATCACCTTAGTAGGTCGTGTAGTGCTCAAGGAATAGTGTTGCAGCAAATATTTCAATTCATTAAAGTAAAAACTATTAAAATTTATTCCTGTATTTTATGTTTCCCTTTAAATTCCTCTATATCTGTGCATTTGTATATCTATGAATTTCATGTACACTTTCTTCATTTTCTTCTACACCGAAATAATACAATAATACTAAATAAAATAAAATATGATAAGTTAAATTATTTTGATTTTATTTTATGATTAATTTTTAAATATTTATGTTAATTTAAAAAAAAAAACGATTTTTTCGATTTTTAAGTTATAATGACACCGGTTCTATATATTCAATAACTTTCTTCGATTTTTCTATTTTAATATATATAATTATAATACTCGTATATTTGAAATATCAAAACTTTTTTTTTATTTGTTTCGATTTTTGTTTGTTTTGTTTGCCAATTTTCTCTTTAATTTGAATGCACTTAATTTGAAATAATTATCTAATTATAATTACTAAATAAAAAAGGAGCATACAGCTAATGACTGTTTAGTTATCGTAGTTAGAGACTTTAAACATGTTTAAAATATTACACAATATTACTTTGAACTATTATCGAATCAAGAATGATTAAAACAACTTTTTTTAATTTTCAAATTTGTGAATGATTTTTAGTTATATAAATTCAAATTTAGATGTTTAAATACCAAAAATGATTGGCTCTTATTTTTCAGATCAATATTGAAGCCTAATCAGACAACTGCTGGCAAAACGTTCCTGGAAAAACACGTCATTATGTCGCAATTTTGTTATGATTTGTAGTGTTTTTTTTATTTAAAAAGTTTATTTATGCAATAAGTTGTTCAAAAAGTTTAAATAATTTTTGGGTACATGAAGCTTTTACTTTGATAGTGACGTTAATTTAAATTACTATATTTTGTATATTATGTTAAACCGCCTATTTGTAAAAACGTTCAGTTTTTGTGCGTGGTTACTTTGGACGTATTCCTTAAAATCGAGTTAATCAAACAAATAAATGATCCCCAATTTCTTTTTGGGGGTGATTTGTACGCACATTTATTTCTAACACTCCTACCCATATCTATAAGCTAAAGTGTAATACAAAAATTGGTGTTTGCATTTATCTTCATTTATATAAAAGGATAAATGTAAGATATTTTAATTATCTTATATTTTATAGCAAACCTAATAAAACACCTCCCTAATATAAAATATCTTTTGTTTATTAAACTCCCAATGAAACATTGTAATTCAGTTTTATTTTTTAATCAAAATTCCATAAAACTTTTAGAGCGAAATTCTACTACTTCCAATAAGTACGTGATTTTTGTGACCGCTAATAGTGAAGTTGTGTTTTGGGTGTGCGTCAAACAAAATGGAACAGCCAAATTTGTAGCAACATTGTGCCATTAAATGTTGTGTTAAACTTGTATATTTCAAAAAAATAGACAATATACATTTTTTTTGTTAAAAGTTTTTTTAAACAATAAAGCAAGAGACCGAGCCAGTTTTATTAAACATTCGCTATCACTCCTAGAAGATTACCATCGACCCCAATAAAATAACATCAAAGATCCTTTGGTGAAAAATAATAATTATATTTAATTATAATTTAAACGTAAAAACAATAATGTATATTGCATATTTAATTATCTAAGTAATCTAAGTTAATTAACATTTCCATGCCGTTTAACTCTATTGAAACTCAAAACGCTTTGTTTATGAATATAATTTCATAATTCCCTGTGTAAACACATCGTTTTGATTTGCAGAAGTAATTTCGATTGTATATAATATTTTATATTCAAAATGAAGATATTTTTTATCAAAAAAATAGTATATTAAAAAACAAAATCAATCGCATTTTTTAAAATTATTTTTTAACATTTCACATTTTACATTATTAATTATTGTTGAAACTGGTTCACCTCCCAGTATATAAATTTTAATATTTTAATAAATAAACATACTCAAATCGTTCGTGTCCATTACAAACGAAACCACTCCGTTACATGTTCATTTGTATTATGCATGCACTTTCAACGTATACAGTATTGTACATAGACTGCAGAATCACCCTCCCCAAACACCCCTATTAAACAAACTTGCATTTATTTTCACCGCTAATATAATTTGAATTTAACACGACTAAATGGTTATTATTATGAAAATTTACCAAATAGGATCATTGCCTCTAATTCGTTCGCGTGCTATGTATGTATGTATTTTATATTGCGTTTGTTTGCACAGATTTTCCGATTCGTTTGTGTTTCCGGGGAAATGTAAAATTATGCAGAGTTTGATTAATTCTAAAGCTCTTTACACTACTATGTTTGTAACATGAAACTAATTATTATTAGTTCACTATGTATGACGCAGTGAAATTGTAGTAATGGAAATATATCCATAAACACAGCAGAGCTAAAGCTCTGACTGCATGTTATTGTTTTTGTATTTATGTGATTTAATTTTCTTATTACAATTTCATGACATATTTTTAATAGAACTATACGACTATATGTGTTGTATTTTTAATTTAAAAAAATGTAAAATTTAAAAAGAGCTCATTTTATTGGTCATATTATGTAGCTTTATTTAATTTTACTGAATGGAATGTTTATGAATTGCATAACTCCATGTGCGCGGACACAAACAAAATTCAAAATAGAATAAATATACGAATATGGTGTTTGTTTACCTTTTTATGCAGACAGAATAACAAAATTTTCATATTCTGCTATTATACCGAGTGTTTTCGCGGCGAAACGGTAACTACGTGTGTATGTTATTTTCTGAAATTAAATAAAAGGTTGTACAATTTCCAAATGTCGTTCTTGTAGCAATAATAAATAAACTCAAACAATTTTTTTATGGTTGTTTTTTAGTAATGTGCAGTAAGGAGCAAGTAGGTAATTTTTAATTAAGTTTGGAAAATATTTTAATAAAAAAAGCAAATACGCACTAGCTGAGTAAGATAACGCGTCTGCTGGCGGATCGGATATTTTTCGAATGTAACACTTTAATCAGTTATTAAGCTCTATGTAACATCGTTTGAGTATTTATGGTTATTCCCTTATCAACCTGTCATATACAAAAATGTCACCAATTGGCGTGGACAAACATGCAGATACTAAAATTAAATAAACGCCAACAACATACTAAATGAAGCTGCATTTTTGCTTTGGAGTAACAGGTATTTTTTGATCTTATTAAGTCAAAGTGAAACATTTTGAAAACAATATTATGTACCTTCTTTATAAGTATGCTGATAGCAGTAAGGATATTCACTACAAACTCGCAACCATAGTTTAGTTAGGTAGAGGTATAAATGAACGTATTGAAAGCAACTCTATATTTTACATCGTTTAAAGTTGAATTGATTTTTTTCCTATTTATTGTTTTATAAAATTTAAAATATTAAATCTAAAAGAGGTTAGTGGTACTTGCTTTTAGATTATTTTATTTATTAAATATTATATATGTAATATAATTTCAAAATATAATAATAATAATAATAATAATAATAATAATAATAATAATAATAATAATAATAATAATCAATTATACATGTTTAAATAGAAATATGAGTTGAGTTGAAAACAATATGTAAAATTAAGTTAAAAGTTCTTTCTTTCCTTATTACCTTCTTCTTAATTTTTTTGTTGAACGTAGACGTAAACGCATCGGGTCATGCTACAGCTTGTTCGAAAGGTCTTAACGCGCTAACACACGCGTTTGTTCTTATTTGATTCAGTCGGTCGTGAGTTATAGCGTCGCAAACATGGAGCAAAATAAAGAGAAATTCCGACATGTTTTACAGTACTACTACGACAAAGGCAAAAATGCATCTCAAGGCACCAATAGAATTTGTGCAGTTTAAGGACCCGATACAGTTTCCATTTCCACCGCACAACTATGGTTTCAACGTTTTCGTTCTGGTGTAGAGTGGACGAAGATGCGCCACGCTCCGGATGGCGTGTCGTCGAAAATCGCTGAATTGGTCGAGAGAGACCGGCATAGTAGCAGCCGTAGTATTGGCCAAAGCTGGGCATGAGTCATCAAACCTTTATAAACCATTTGAACAAGCTTGTATTCACAAATAAGCTCGATGTATGGGTGCCACACCAATTGACGAAGAAAAACATCTTTGACGCATGTGCATGCGAATCGCTGCTGAATCGCAACAAAATCGACCCGTTTATGAAGCGGATGGTGACTGGCGATGAAAAGTTGGTCACTTACGACAACGTGAAGCGCAAACGGTCGGAATCGGAATCATCCACTATGAGCTGCTCCCCTATGGCCAAACGCGCAATTCGAACCTGTACTGCCAACAACTGGACCGCTTGAATGCAGCACTCATGCAGAAGAGGCCATATTTGATGAACAGAGGCCAAATTGTCCTCGGACCTCGGACCTCGCACCAAGTGATACTTTAGGTTCTCAAATAAACCCATATCGGATAAGGCTGTACATTTTTTTGAATCATAGAGTGAAAGCAATCGTTCTTAGCTTATTTGGGGTCAAGGAATCCAAATCCATTTAAAAAAAGTATCTCTCACGCCGAGCTATAAAGTGTTCGACTAGTCTAGACTAGAGGAGCTTGGAATGTGAAACTCACCACTTCTTTGTCGTAAAACAGATGTATTTCATTTCATTGAAGTGGCGACATATTTTTCAGCGAAGACAGCTATTATCAACAGAGCAGCTTCATCAACGGAAGCAATCTCATGCGAAAGTACCTCTGGTTTATCAGCATCTTAAATATCTTGCCATTTGGATTTTGGATGCTATCGTGCAAGTTCGCTTTGGAGGTTGTTTGGGTGATATTGGAGTTACTGCTACAATACGCCGACTCCGCCATAACACCAACTGCTATCTTGCTATTTTTATTCCTTGCAGCCAATAATGCCGATGGCGCCGAACTTACTGATAAAAACATAAACCTGACAATATCCGTAGCGTTGTTATTGTCGGCACTGGAGTATTGGTCGTTCTCATTAGTGTGGGGTACTGCTTCCTGAACAAGGAGGTCTGTCCGTTCAACCCACTCCAATGATCCCGCAACTTCAGCTATTGGATTTTCATGTCCATTAATTTCCTCGTAATGTATGTCCTCTTCATCTGTTAGGGCAACTACGCGGTCAGGCGAAAGCACATATACAGAATGAAGCCTATTATCTTCATCTTTGCTGTTGGACTCGTACAACAAAGCCTCGATTTCCAGCATATACAATGCTTTTCGGCGCCAAACAATGCTGTCGCTATCTCGATTCACGTTTATATAATTCATTTTCACTAAAATATAACACACACAATAATCACTAAAAACTCTGCACATACATACTCAATTTGAACCTTTTTATTTGTAATCTTTTCAATCAGAGAGACAAATAAACGGATTTTTTTTTGCAGAGTCAGTTCAGCAAAAAAAATCCTAATTTATTAAGTTGTCTCAAGTTTTAGGTGGAAAGTCATGTTTTTTTTCAAGCTTCGGGGCTATTTATACTATTGACACATGTAAGTGTTTGCGGGCACCTCCCATGCAAATTAGAGGATGATACACTCTAACAAATTATTCACTTTGTAACAAATTCCAAATGCCGCTACTTTGTTGAAAAGCGTATTTTACTTTGTTATTTAGAAAATTGATAACTCGTTATATTTTATTTTAATTTTTGTATTATTAATGAAAAGGAACAATATTAAAGTTTTTTTATATATTCATCAATTGGGTTATATCCGCCCTTACTACGAGGCCAAGTTTCTTCTGGAACCCCAAAAACGATTTTCGAATGACATCTTGGCTTAGACGTGGCCATTCTCGCTCTATAGATTTTTTTAAGGACTCTAATGACTTTCGCGCAGGCCTTGGCTTGTAAAATGCTCCATACACAATAGTCAAGCGGATTTAAGTCTAGTGATGAAGAAGGCCATTGTTTTTCAGAAATGAAAGCCGGTACATTTTCAGACAACCATATTTGGGTACCTTTAGCTCTATGTGATGGTGCGGAGTCCTGTTGGAATGTCTATCGACTTGAACCGAACATATTGAGTGCCCAATGTAGCAATGCTGCTTCCAATACCTTTCCACGGTATATAAGTTGGTTTATTTTAATTTCTTTTAGTTTCATTAGCAGAAAAAGTAGTTACCCGTAAAATGTCGGAATGTTCACGTACTGCTGAATAGAGAATGTTCTCTCATCTGAGAAAACCATGTTCTGGAGATCACAAACATCGAACATACGAATCAACTCCTTTGATCTTTCGTATAGCTCTTGACTTTGCAGACTTGTCAATTCCTTGGATGTGGCTTTTTTGTTTGGTCTTACTTTAAGCTTTTTTTTGAGGATACGACGAATGCTGGATTCGCTCAGGTTAATTACCTGTGCCATTTTTCGTGCACTTCTTTCGGGATTTCTTATCAAACGTTGGCGCACATTGTTGCTGTTTGACAATTATACAAAATTATATAAACTTTCTCAAATAGTTATATTCAATTTGTAGCTAAGTAATTTTGCCATTTCACTGTGTAATTTTGCGACTTTGTATACAAAGTGAACTAATTTATCCAAACAAAGTGAATAATACTTTGTAAACAAAGTATTTAAAACTTTGTACACAGAGTGATTTTAACTTTATGCATAGTTAATGTAATATAACTATGTATGCACTACACAGTCGAATAAACTTTGTTAGAAAGTACTTTTTTTCACTTTGTAAAAGTCATACATTTTTAGAGTGTATCAAAAGATATGTTTATATCATACACTACATTCGAGCAGCTGTGCGATATGGGTTAATAATAGAAAAATGTATTTTAATAAAGTGCAATTGGTATGTCACTTTTTTATAATGCTCAGTTCAATTTTCTTCAAAACAAAGTTTGGTTGAAGTATTGTTTAGGCCGCAGATTTTTGATAGATTTATAAGGATATTTGCTGCTTTTGTATTTTTTCTGTCATCATTTAAAACTGTCACCACGCCTAAAGCATAATTTCTACAAATTCCTAAAAATAGTATGGCGCTCTTTGCGCCACTCTTTTATCTTTAATAATTGAGTCCTAAAATGTACTTTCGCCTAAAGCTTTTTAATAATATGTATATTATTATTAAATGCTTCTTATTTTAGCAAATTACCAATTTTCCAACTAAACTAATGCATGACATACATCTAATTTAAAATATATTTCAATTATTATTAAATGGATTTAAGATTACCATAAGGTCTTGCACGATATCCTGACAGAAAAGATGGCTATTTTATTAAAGTTGTATTGGCTTTTATCATATAATATATTCTCAACCGTAAAAACACATTTTAAGGAATCGTTTTCTAATGATACAATCATAAATTGTCTAAATATCCATATCCAACGGTAATAATTATTATTATTCACCTAATTGTACATATTATGCAATAAACCCTAATCCTCGTTCTCGATTATATTATATGCCTATTTATACAATTCTATTCATAAGCTTATACTATATATATATAGTGCATGCTAAATTGAATTTCAATCTATTGACCAAAACTGTCTAGCTATCGCATAAAAGCTCATGCATTCAATTGGGTATAACCGCAAAACCTACATACACACCCTCGTTCAAATAATAATAGATGTGGTCATAGCAAGCCGACCACCGATGACTGTTCCGGGTCTTTTGCCCGCAGTATAACGAAAATAGATTGTTTCGGATTCGCTATTTTAAGTGGATGCGAAAAGCACTCAGCGCTCACAGCCCCTTGTATATTTAATTTAAATTCCACACAAATCTTCGATGTTTCTCAGTCCAAATGTATATATATATATATAGAATATACCGAATGAACTGTGTACACAGAAATTCAATATAAAGAAAAGCTCGCGGATTGGAAATGTATGTGATATCTATGTCTGTGTATATGTGTCAGCCTGTCTGAGTGTGTATATGTTTGAAGGAAGCAAGCGCGGGCGTGACGAATCAATCATTCATTTACACAAGCCAAACATCTATAATGTATATATATAGAGAGATTTTTTAACCCCTTACATTACGAGCCACTCGTTTGCGTTTGCATTTTTAAGCTATCTGAAAATTAATGATATTTGCCAAGCTCGTTATTTATGTATATAGAACTATTTTACATATAGAAAATTTATCTGAAACGACAAAAATAATGTTTAGGGGCGGCACATTTTCCGCGGATACACTGTATCCGCATAGAAAATCCATTGAATCGTGCTGGTGCTGGCACAAATGCGCGAACGAGCAAACATTTATATACACACACATATAAATATATATATATATATCGTAAAAAAACTATGTAAAGACATTTCACATCGAAGCGTTTTCCGCATGTATTTCCATCTGATTTGAATGCAACTTATCTCGTAAATTACATTTCGCATAGAATCGTAGCATAGAGACAAACATATACTTGCACAAACTCATTTCCTCCGTGTGCCCGAGTGCTGCTCAAGTGATCCTTGTTTCTTCGTGTACTATTCACCAGAGAGTTTCTGGCCCTTTCCTCCCTGCACCCTATAGAACATCGGACTGTATATACCAAAAGTTCTGTATGGAAAACGGCTGTGGCTAAAATTGCAAGTTCGCACGGAAATTATAGGTTGTACAGAATACTTGTACTCACACAAACCCAGAAACACACACACACATATTCATTCTCAAATATTATATATTCGAGTATCGAATTTTTAATGGCATTATCCGTCTCAATAATCCCCAGATTGAAACACATTCATGTGTGAATATGGGGTTGTATAAGTGGGTGGTGCAATTCTGTGTGTGTGAGAGAGAGAGTTTGTGCACGTATTAGTAATGCGTGTATTTATGTGCAAGCCACACAATGTACTTTGTGTTACAGCATAGTGTCAGAGTGAGTTTGCATATGTGTCACAGTGTATGTGTGAGTGCCTGCAAAATGCAATTGTTGGCATACATCTGTGAACCATATTTAAATAA
>JANSTU010033062.1:0-11807 GCA_027564075.1 Bolitophila hybrida
TTCGCAAATATCTCTCCTACATGTATTTTTTTTTCATTTCAAAGCTCAAGCGCCCTTAATGGAAAACCCTTTAGTTAGAGCAAATAAACACTCCTTTGTCGTGTCATGCAACTTTCTAATTGATCTGCAGCAGAATCTGAAGTTGTACCAGGTAGAGTAACGAGACGTCTTATTTGTGTAAACACGAACACGCGAAGATTTTCATATCGGTCTTTTAGTATCTCCCAGGCCGCAACATAATTTTCATTTGTTAGCTCTAAGTGAGACACTAAACTGTTAGCTTCGCCAGAAATATTATACATAAGGTAATACAGTTTTTGTACATCTGTCAGCGACTAATTATTATGGATACGTGCTACATAAAAATCGTGAAATCCCTTCCATGCTGTGTAAGTGCCAGAAAATGATGGAATGGTAATTTTGGCAAATTGCACATCAGCAACGGGAGTATTATTAAATGGAATTGCCGGAGCAGGGAGTTCAGGTTTAATCTCTTCTATTCTGATATTTTGTTGTTGTTGTTTTTAAATCAAATCGAATATTTGTTACGTTCTCATAAGTGACATCGATATTTTTTGAGTCAGATGGATCTGCATATTTCGAAATTAACTCATCATTACAGTTGAATTTCTCCCACAACTCAGACAGTACTCAGCAAGTTTTCCTTGCAAGTATATTAATGTCTTTCGAGAATCACCATATTTGCCATAATTACTACTTAGTGCTTTTAATTTTACCTGCAACGCAGATTGGCTGTTGTATTCTTAAGACATGATTACGTTACAATGCAATAACTCAAATTAGTCAAAATTATTTTAGTAATTTGATTGATTGATTGCTGTTTGATTAGATTATTTTCGTTATTTAGCAGGGATTTTTTTTGAGCGCTTGTGTTGCGATTTTATAGTCTGTAATACTATTTGTTTTTATTGTGTGTTTTTTGTTGGACATCTTTTTTATGGATTTTTTTTAATTTTGCATGTATTTTTTTATTAGTTTCGCAATATCAGAGCCTTCCTGGTCAAAAATATTGATCGGGGCCATTTTTGTTGTTTTAACAGCCTTGTTTGTGGTGTCTTTGTCTTTATTTTTTGTTCGGATACCCTTGTTCGTTTTTAATTCTTAACGCTTCTATATATTCGTCTTCGTCTAGTCCGTCCAATGCCTCGTAATAGTTGCTGTGTTCGTCCTCCATTTCTACATTTGTAGCGTTTTTCATGTTTTCAACTATTTTTTTCATTTGTACCGTTTATTAATTTTAATTTTTTTGTGATGTTTTTTTGTATTTTTGTCTGGCAACACTGAGCGCTGTCACACGCATCTGTGAGTTCGGTTTCATTGACGACACTGTTTATAGCGGTAGCGGACTGTTTCGCATTTTGCTCACGTGTGTGTGTGCTGTAATGGTTTTATTGTTCTCTGTGTGAGAGTCTGTGAGCATATTTGTTTTATATATTCTATTTTTTTTCAATGTATTTGTATTGTTTTTTTCACTGAAACACTGGGCTCTTTGCGCCCAGCGCTGACTTCCTTCTTCACACCTCGTGTGCACCGTGTATAATTGTATGTTTCACTAAGTTCAAATAATTAAGTAGTTACAAAAAAGCACAATTTATTCATAAATAGTAGGCGCAATGACAGAACAAATACGCACAATATAAACACACAACCGCACGTAACGAACACAATGTTAGAAATGAGGCAGGATCAGTATTAATAGAAACAAACGGTCGGTGGTGAGTTACGTCACAAAATATCTCGGGCGTCAGCGAGCATAGCTGGTAAGGGAGTAGATAGAACCCACTTCGACCATTGAGAAGTTTTTCATTGGGCCGTGGTATTATTCCTTATTGAAAGAACACACGTACAAACTGTACACTGCTTATGTCCGTTTTAAGGAGAACTGGTAACTCCGCATTAATGCACTCAAACGGCTGCAAACTAGCTTTTCACAGTCAGGCATAGCTTTTCCAATTGGACCCGAAAATCCTGTGGGACCACTAGTTACTCCGTCGAAATGGTTGATAAGATGGATCAATAGAATGGTTGGCAAATTAACAATTGTGACGGCCTGTCCAGCATATTGAGCATTAAGTAAGCGTTAGATCTGAATTGACCAAATAATAACCGCTTGAAGCATCTTCCGGAACGTTCACGATAATATTTTGGGACTGCGGTGCATCAATGCGATTCTTCTGCAGTCGAAGATCTATTCGCTGCGCAAGAATTGACGAAATAATAACCGCTTGAAGAATCTTCCGGGATTTGCGATTCGGTCATGAATTTGACCTTTTTCTTTGCCGTCTTCGTTGTTGTCTTGATTTACAGCTCTCTGTTTGGAATTTTTTATTTGCATTTGTAGACAATTCTGCGTATGTAATCCTTCTATTTTAAACAAGATAAAATGTTTTCTCCACATTCTCAATCATCTCGACGACGCAGAACCTTTTTATTGCTTTCTTCTCCATGTTCTGTAAATAAAACAAAACACAATTCATTTTTTATACTAAAAAACACAACATAACCTAAGAAAACAGCGCCGATAAAACAGTATAACAACTACAGTAAATACACTGTTCGCACACCGTAATCGAACACACATATATAAATAAGAGTTACTTTTGTACTTACCTAATAGGTAATAGATATATTTAAACAACCAGAAAATATGGATTTTTGCGCATTTATATATTTTGTTGAAATGAAACTGAACTGTCAAATCCGTTTTTCGCGACCAATATAAGTATGAAATGTGAAAATGACAAATGTAGAGCAGTGACGTGCGGTAGATATTTGCATAAATTTAATCTAAATATTAAAAAAAAATTTATATACTCGTACATATATATATTTTATATCTAAAGCCACTTTTTTAAAATATAGATATATAATATTCTGACTACCAAGCTCGTTCGCCATTGACAGAAACAGGTGGTAAAGGATGGAAGACAATTCAGCCTCTGTTGATCAAAGATGGCCTCTTCTGCATGAGTGCTGCCTTCAAGCGGTCCAGTTGTTGGCAGTACAAATCCGAATTGAGCGTTTGGCCAGATGGGAGCAGCTTATAGTAGATGATTCCCTGCCAATCCCACCAAACATACAGCAGAAGCTTCGTGGCCGTCAATCCGGGCTTGGACACCGTCTGAACCGCGACCACGACCGCTTGCACTTCACGTTGCCGTAAGTGACCCACTTTTCCGCTTCAGAAACGGGTTGATTTCAAAGATGTTTTTCTGCGTCAATTCGTGTGGCACCCATACATCGAGCTTCTTTGTGAATCCAAGCTTCTTCAAATGGTTTATAACGGTTTGATGACTCATGCCTAGCTCTTGGCCGATGCTACGGCTGCTACTATGTCGGTCTCTCTCGACCAATTCAGCGATTTTGTCGCAGTTTTCGACGACAGGCCTTCCGGAGCGTGGCGCATCTTCAACCACCTCTACACCAGAACGAAAACGTTATCAGTATCGGGTCCATAAACAGCACAAATTTTATTGGCGGCTTGAGATGCATTTTTGCCTTTGTCGTAGTAGTACTGTAAAATATGTCGGATTCTCTATTAATTTTGCTCCATGTTTGCGACGCTTTAACTCACGAACGACTGAACCAATCCACAAAAAACGCGCCTGTGTTAGCGCGTTAAGACCTTTCCAAAAAGCTATAGCATGACCCGATGAATACAACTAGAACTACGTGCTTGCAACGACACCTAGCGAAAATACCGCTAGACTTTTTTGACACTTTTGACTTTTGATTTACATATTTTAAACTTTTTATTAATGTTATAACCTTTTTATAATAAAAATGTTGTAATTGATTTGCAAAATTACATATTTACAAGAAATTTTGAAAATAATCTAATCTTCATAGATTTGAAACATTTTTACTTAGAAAAATCGATTTTCAGTACTTTACTGATAAGAAACAATTTTATTATAGTAATCATCAATCATTGTTCTTAAACTTTTTTTGATAAACATTTATTTGGAACATCTTTTCTTTATCAATTTTATAAATATGATTGAACTTATTATTTTTTAAATTCGATGTTTTTTTATTTTTTTTTAATAAAATCAAAAAATAATTGTTGTAGTTTTTTTATTTTGTTTTAAATAAACATCTATTTGAACAGTTTTACTAGAAAGCTTCGATTTGAAACATTTTTAAATTTTTAGTAAATTCAAGTTTGAAAATTTGAAATTCGTTTTAAAAACTCCTTTCGATTTATTTTTGTGAAAAAAAATGTTTAGTTAAATTCTATAGTGCTATAAAATTAACTCCTGACCTCAAAGGAAAGTAATCAAATTTAAGAAATTTCAATTAAATAGGTTTTGACTTTAAACTGTCATCAGAAAAATAAAAAAAAAAACATTTTTGTCATTATCTCCCGGATTTGTTTAATAAATAAAACGAATTTAAATTACCTCTTAAATGATACACTCTAACCCCTGTGTACCACCCTTAAATTGCAATTTACTAAAATTTTGCTTTGACCAATTTTTACCGCCAAATACTTTAAGGTGTTTTGTAATCAAACCTGGATGCTATAGTAAACAACATCGATTTATAAAAAATGTTTAGTAATAATTTGTTCCAATAAAAAGTATTTTGAAATGTCCTTTTTTATCCACTTTGAAAATTATTTTAGTCAACATTTTTTAACCAAAAATAATATTCATTTTTTTTTTATTTTTGAATTAGAACTGTTGAGTAAAATACAATTTTGAAATCAATATTATTGATATTAATTTTGAGATTAAATCTATTTGAACATTTTTAGTTAACGAATTATCTATTTCATTTTCAGATGGGTTATGCACAGATGTCTCAGCGCGGACATGGTCTGCACCTACGACAGTTTGCCCGATCATTTATCGTTGAGAATGAGGGCAAACGAATTGTATTTGTTAGCATCGATGGAGCCATGATCTCACATACCATTCGACGAGACGTAAGTCCAGTTAATTAAAAAAGCCTTTTTATTACAAATAAATCCTTTCTGCAGGTTCTGATACGTTTGCAACGAAAATTCGGAGACATTTATCGTTTGGACAATGTCGTTCTGAGCGGAACGCATAGTCATGGAACTCCAGGTGGCTTCATGATGTACTTGCTTTATGATATGACCACATTTGGCTTTGTCGGCGAGACATACCGTGCCCTTGTCGATGGAGTATATTTGGTATGTTTATATAATTATAATAAAATAAAGTAAACTGAACATATTTTCCTTGCTCTAGAGTATCGTACGCGCTCATATGAGTATGGTAAGTGGACACGTTTATGTGGATGACATACAAGTTAACAATGCCAACATTAATCGAAGTCCAACATCTTACCTGAATAATCCGGCAGAAGAGAGGGCACAGTAAGTGGCATTTTCCTAATAACTTTAAATCAAAATTTATATTTATAACTTCTCCTTAGATACGAGCACGATACGGACAAAACTCTAACACAACTACGATTTGTGGACAACTCTGGTACAATTATCGGAGCACTAAACTGGTTTGCGGTGCATCCGACTTCCATGAATAATACAAATAAACTGGTTACCTCTGACAATGTGGGCTATGCTTCGATTCTACTCGAGCAAGAGATGAATCCGAATAACCTGCCAGGAAAGGTATTTTGTCAATATAATAAAATCGTGATTCTATTTTTATAAATATATTTTCCAGGGTCGATTTGTGGGTGCCTTTGCTTCAACTAATCTTGGTGACGTTTCTCCGAATATCATGGGTCCAAAGTGTTCGCTTAGCGGTCGCCGATGTGATGTGCTAACGTCCTCGTGTCCGCCAAAGCATGGAGCATGCTTTGCATCCGGACCGGGAGTCGATCAATTTGACAGCACACGCATCATTGCTATGCGTTTGTTTAAGGGGGCAAAAGTAAATAGTTTCTTTTATATCTTTTTAGGAGAAAAACATAAAATTGAATTAATTTATAGACTCTATTGCAAAACGCAGCTGGTCGAGAGGTTCGCGGTGAGATTCGGTACATTCACCAGTTTATCGATATGCCATCCACGAAGGCCAGCTACTTCAATCCACGAACGAAGCGAATGCAAAGGGTAGGTTTTCTTTAATTATATTAAAGAATGGTGTAAATATAAAAATATATAGGTTAGAGGATGTTCTCCGGCCATGGGATATAGTTTTGCAGCTGGAACCACAGATGGTCCGGGTGCGTTTGACTTCACCCAAGGCACGACCACGGATAATCCACTATGGAATACAGTACGAGACTTTTTAGCACCACCCACCGAAGAGGATATTCGATGCCAAGCTCCTAAACCAATATTGCTTGCAACTGGACGAGTAAATACGCACTGCATCTTTCTGATAATTCCGAAATTAAAACTTCTGAATTGATTTAGGTAAAATTCCCATACGACTGGCAACCGACTATTGTTCCAACACAATTACTGCAAATTGGGGATGTCATCCTTGCTGCTGTGCCCGGTGAATTCACAACCATGTCCGGTCGTCGACTCCGGAATAACGTGCGCAATGCAATTATGCAGGCTGGTGGCAGTGATGTCCAGGTCATAGTGGCCGGACTATCAAATATGTACACCAGTTACGTGGCTACTCCAGAAGAGTATGAAGTACAGCGTTACGAGGCTGCTTCTACTGCATACGGTCCGCACACGCTCACCATCTATATCGAACAGTTTCAGCGCCTTGCCCAGGCTCTGGAACACAATGAGATGATAAGCCCTGGACCAAATCCACCATATTTAGATGACAAAGTTATAGCTCTAACACCGGGTGTCTTCTACGATAAAACACCGTCGAATCGGGAGTTCGGAGATGTTACTCGTCAACCTGCGGGTAACTATCGAATCGGACAGCAAGTAAGCGTTGAGTTCATCTCCGGTAATCCTCGAAATAATCTACAGCATGAAAAAACTTACCTAACTGTTGAGCTGCAGCGACCTAACGGTGACTGGTTTGTGGTGGCTAGTGATGCTAATTGGGAAACAAAGTAAGTAGAATTATTAAATTTGCAATTTGTTCTGGATTATTTATACTATTCTTAAATAGATTCAAATGGCAACGCACCTCTTTTGTGCTGGGTCACAGTACGCTGGAGGTATTCTGGGACATCGGCGAAGGAACTGAATTGGGAGTGTACCGTATTCGGCACTTTGGTGCTGCTCGCCAACTATTCGGCGGTGTGTTCTCTTATAATGGAACCAGTAACACGTTCACAGTAACTAGGTGATCTAGAAGTTGGTGTGCGGGTGGTGGCAATAAATAAAGTGTGATAATTTGCCGGATATTTAGCAAATATTTAGTCTGTAAAAAATATATTATATTGAAAGATACTAAAGATTGATTTAAGGAGAGTTTTGTTGAAATGTATATATATATCTTCTAGTTACCAATATTTGTACCACCCAAAATAAAACACTCCATAACAGTTCATAGAACAAATTTTGATATATTATATTAGATTTAATATTAGCATTAAATTTTAAGTTATACAATAAAAAAAGAGTTAATCAAATACAATATAAAGTCATTCACTAAAAAAATACATTATACGAAATACACGAAAAATCATTAGGGATTGAATATCACGGAATTCCTTGTTGAGGGTAAGTATTTAAAATTTTTAATTTAATTAACAGCAAATATACATATATAATTTTTTTAATTGATATATATTTTTTTATAGAGCATTTAGATGATTTGTTGATGCTTCTTTCTTGGAAACCTTTGGTTATATAGATTTTAATATATATATATATAAATATATATTTTCGTTTATAGTTAAATACACTACCAAGCATTTATAGAGTCTCATCTCAGTCGCACACAGATTAAAGCACTTCAATATTATAGAATAGGCATGTTTATCATATTTGTGAGTGCGATCACATCGTCAATATGGGGTAAATTGTTTTTTAGGTTATGTACGTATATCAACGACATTTACTTTAATTTTCTCGTCCATTTGAACATGTCGGGCGTCCTGTAGGAAAGTATCTATTAATAAAGAAAATGAATCGAAGTTATTAGAAAAATTACCATAAACAATGGCGGGTCTTTGTCGTGCGGGTGAAAACCAGATTTGTGACACTTTGAGATATAGTCAAGTCCATAACTGGGTGTTAAACAATAAAAGCCCGTTCTAGAATTAATATTATGTTAAAAAAAGGAAAATTATATGTTTTTAAATGCCTACGTTTGATACTTGGGCGCACAAACTATGGCAATCGCTTCGGGCATCATTATCTGATAGGGACAATGTGTGTGCAAGTCCACAGAGGACAGAAATGCAGTTTGCGTTGGATGTGTCTGAAATAAATTAATAATAATTAATACTTCTGTTTACATATATTCTATAACGCATAACTAACGTGAATCCAACCCAGTGTGATCAGATTTAAGCGATCCTGAATTTCAAAAAGTTCCTCTTCGTTCGTCGTTGTGCAACTATCTGCACTTCCGTGTTGCTTGGGCAAGATCACGTGACTTATTTTTAACTTGTTTTGAGACTGAAAACAGATTTTTTTTGTTTAGTTTCCAATGGACAATTTTAATTATATAATTACCAGACTTCCGGCTAAAATACCGCAAGTCTCAATGTTGGCCGCAGTATTTTTGCTTGCCAATGACAGAAATGTAGACATTGTATCGTAGGGTACCACAACCGTTCGCAGATTTCCTTCCATCAAAAGATCAGAATTTGGCTTAAGGTTACGATCAAACGATGGTCTAAAAAAATATTTATCAAAATAACTTGATATAATATAAATTAAGTTACTCTTACTTTGGCGTGTTTTTCTCTGGCATCAGTAATCCGGTGGGAAGTGTTGATTTACCAGTACCAGATGGGAAGTCTCCGGGATACACGACCTGTGACAACAAGTCTGGCGGGGCACTCGGCAACGGTGTATACTCCATTGGTTTTCCAACAACACCGGGCAGAACTGCAGGCGTCTTTATAGTATTTTTCTGTGATTCTCGTGCACGTTCCGCTTCGCGAGCTCGTTCCGCCTCTTTATTGGCTAGAAACTGTTTATACTCTGCTTCATACCTTTCCAATAGTTTTCGTTTAAGCTTCTCAGTAAGCGGCATCACCTCTTTTAATTTATCAATATTCGGTTTTCGAATATTTCCGGGCACCGTCTTATACTCTGGATGTGATACGATCTTGTCCAGAAACAGTGTCATAAACTTAAAATACAAAATATACGCATTCTCCAGATTACCCTCTGAATAGTACACATAGGCCATGCGTACCATTTCCATGCCGGACCGATAATACCTGTAAATTTTCATTGAAATCTTAATTAACTTAGAAACATAAATATGAGTTGAACGACCGTAAGAACTTACCTTCTAATTGGTACATTATAGTCCACATCGACTACGTTTCCGTAGGCTGTAAGATGCTTGATGCGCTCCATTGGTTCAACGAGTCCCATTTCTTTGAACTCTTCTATTTTGGACATTTTTTTTAGATACTATTTTACTGAATTTTAAACGGGCACGAACAACACACAAATTTTCAGTACAAACACAAACAAAACAAGAAAACTAATAAATAGTTTGTTAGTTTTTTTGACAGATACATTTGACAGCAGTTGTCAGCTGGCAAATCTATGTTTCTACACTGTTGTTAGAAAAGTGTACTTTAAATAATTCGATATCGAAATCAAAAAGGTCCCAACAAGCATGCGTATAGTAATTTTTTTTATAAAAAAGAATTTCTATAAAACACATATATACAGATGGGCGTTGCAGGTACTTTTAAATACATTAAAACAAAATATGACGGAATACTAAAAAAGGGTGTTTATACAATCTTACGATGACTGGTAATATGGAGAATTTTCATACGGTCAAAAACGAAGATAAACAAATAATCGAATCAAAAACAGTTAAGCGCACTAAAATTCAGAGTGCTTAACGACGCGCTCTTAAATATCAATTCTGAATGTGAACACGTTCCACAAACTAAAACAAACATTTTTATATTATAAATTATAAAGTCAAATTCTGAGCTGTCATCACCCTAAAACAGGCTCAGCGCACCTCTCGTGCTACGTTTTAAAGTTGTATGGCGATTTTATTAGCTCTTCCGTTTAATGTCAAATCAGAATAACTATTTCGTTTATAGCACATTTCAGCTGACCGCAGTAAGCGGTCTTAACTCCAAATCAAAATCGAACTGATAGTCATATCAACTGAAAATACATTATATTCTCAAAATAACATATTTATATAGACAATAAAAGTTTTCCTTTTATTTTATAAGTTAGCATCAGCAAAACTTCCCTTCAGAACATTAATCGACTTAAAAAGAATGATCATAAATTTAGTTTAAAAAAAATTATTATACATATATTACATTTTCATATACACTTGTTAATATTAATAAAAATATAGCGTCATGGTCGAATTTTGGACTGGACTACAACGTCGAAAGTATTTATTTTTCTATACTTTCGTTGTTGTAATATAAATCCCAACACTATGTCTACGGGCATATTCTGAGTTAATTTACTCAGTGCTAAAAGTGAGTCACCATTTATTAATTTTGGGCCAATATTTAAATATATGGTGACTGCTATTTTATATAAGACTTGCACTAGAGCTCTTTACGTAACCCTAAAAATTATTAAAAAATGAATAATATATTATTATAGATATAATAATAAATTTATATTTGCAAATTCACCACATGGCTTCAAAATACAAACACATAAATATAAACCTAATAAAATAGCAAGTAACTGCATACAAATATATTTAATTAATACACACGTTAATATTTATACATTAAATCGATTAAAAGCAATGCTTAAATATAAATGTATGTACTAAATAAATATGTTTGTATGCAATAACATGACGGTGGTAGTTGTTAATGTTCGAAGTGACTAGTGAGTCACGAGCCACTAGTGACTCACTAAAAATAGGTCGCAGCTGACAATATGAGTCACATACCGATTAAACTATTGTATTATTTTTAATTGATGTGATATATGGTTTACCTGTCTATGTTAATGTCATTCCATGGTGATTTCAATCCATTAAATCTATTTCAAATGTCTTTAAAATATAGTAAAAAAACCTTTCAAATGCGTAAATACAAAATATAGTAAAAATTTCGAACATTCAACCAAGACACCAACCACATGAGTGCAAATTTCGTGTGGTGTTCTTAGAGACCGCGGCGGCCTCTTGCGTCATTAGAACCTAATTTTGTTGATTCTTGATTGTCAAAAATATTGCGCAAGGTGTGTTTGTGTGTTCGTTTGACTGATGTGCTCTTTTCCGTCGGCCGTGTTTTCTAGGCTCCTCTTATAGATAAAAACCGTCCCGCACAGTCCGTTAAATTGACCGTGTTTCTCTGTGCCGCCCATTAAAACCGTTCCCAGTATTAGTTTTGGCGAAAAATACATCGATTCCATCATACATTCTCTATTCATTCTATTTGAGGTTAGAACATAGAACGCGCGGACACCTTGCAAGAGCATTATCATCCAACATACCAACATGGGCAAATCAATTTTCGACTGGATACCTCAAGTTCACTGTCAAGAGGTACTTAAATATAAATAAGCAATTAGTGTTTGACTATTTCGTGACACATCAATGGGATCGATTAAAAGTCGATTAGATTAAATTGTGGATTTTTTTTAATACAACCGCAAGTAGATAATTAATACATACACTCTTAAACACCTACGCATACATAAATTATCTCTTATATATATATATTATTTACATATGATCACATTAATGTATAATGCAAGTGCATTGGTGAGTGTAAATGTGTGCCAA
>JANSTU010033073.1:0-25803 GCA_027564075.1 Bolitophila hybrida
TATATATATAATATAAAAAGGTATACACGCGGGCTTTGGTAAATAACGCCATAAATTCACAGCTTACACTGTCTAATAAATTGTGAAATTCGAATCTGATATCAACGCAGCTAAAAAAAACTGTAACGCGCATATGAATATTAGAAATGCATTATTTACATATTTTTAATGTGTGTATAATAAAACCGACGTTATAGCCGAGTGGGTTAACGCGTTGGCTCACGGATAGAAGGACTGTTCAATTCCCAGCAGACCGAAGTGATTTACGAATGTAGTACTGTAGGTTCCTTTTACTATTATAGCCTATTTCTGAAACAGGTTACTGATTTGGAATAGCCGGACATTGATGGTATCAATTAGTATGTACACGCGCACCATGTATAGAACAATAAGTGTATGATTGCGTTGATGATTCATGATTTTCAAATATAAATAGCAAGATATATATCGGTGTATATAGAGATATCTCAAAAATAAAAAATGTTGTCATGATAGAGCAAATTAAAACTCCTAGCCATATCCCTGTTGTCAGTGTAAGAGAAAGAGAGCTCCATGTGCAAACAGCACATTAGCATGACCTGACCAGTCGTGTGATCCGCAAAGGTCATTGAATCGCACACCAGCCCTGTTCCCCACAAGTGACTACCCATTTGATGAGATATAAAAAAAAGATAGTACAGTACTTACGTTGCTATGTACCTTACCTTATAACCGTATAATTATTATCTTCTGCTGTAATTATATCAATTATGAATTTTGATTGATTGAATTAAATAAAAGCGCAGAAACCGGTGGTTATTTACGAGTTTATAGAAAATTGTTTGCATATATTTCCTGATGGATAATGGTTATAGGCTCTTGTCAATGTATTGCGTTGCTCACCCTTTGTCGAAGATTATAATTTGGGCATTAACGTTACGTCCCAAGGGACACATTTATAATTGTGTTGGTATACGCACGCACGACAGAGTGCAGAGGTTGGGAATCAGGCTAAAAGTTATGCAAATGCTCAAGGCTTAAGAGATGATGAATAAATTGGTCAAAATAAAATATTTTAGCTATGAGCTAAAACAGACTATTAGTTAATAATTTAAATTTTGTTTTCAGCGTTCTCTACGTTATTTTAGGAACTAAAAACATTGAACTAATAACTTTTTTTATATTCATTTTGGCATTAGTTAGGTTAGGACCTGTTGATTGTAATAATCAAGTTTTATCGAAATTATCAAATCAAAATTAATTCCAATATGTATTGTACATTGTACATATAATTAGAATAGAAAATGCGATTACAGCGAATTTAGCTTTAATCCATTTATTCAATAAACAAAATCCCTGATTTGATATAATATGTACATTGTATATATAATGTCTGTATTTATGTGTGTATGATGTACACCTACACGTGGACATCGGAGATATATAGTATCATTCGTCACAAACACATACACAAGGTCATTATACTAACCGCGGGCGCACTTGGATTAATGTTGATTTAATGTCTGTTTGAGACGCACCCTTCCAATTGATATTGCCCTACAAATATTTTTTCTAGACTATTATATAGGTTCATATATGTATGGAATGGAACATTTGGATTGCCCTTGCTTACCTTTATGTTTTTTATCACCATGTATTATATATTTTCAAGTATATAGGTATACATATTTGAGTATAATATATATATATATATATATATATATATATATAGTAATATATAAACTTGATTGAACGGGTGGTCGCAAAATGGGATAAATCCGGTATATTTATACAATTTATTACACACAACGGATGTATATATTTACGTATAGCTCCATAACATATAGTACATATATACATATATGTTGGCTTTCTACATATATTTGAATATACGACCACGCATGTACGTGCTTCTGCACTACCCTTGCGTAATTGCAAATGGAGCGTAGGCTAAGCTCATAGATACAAGTTCGCATTACATTATATACTATACATATAGTCCATAATATTATACATTTCTCGTCATATGTAACATATATAATTTCACACTTCACGCTGTGCCCAGACGAGACGCCTCTGTCGTACCGCACGCGCTCACTCCTCAACCTCTTACATCTGCTCAAGTTACACAAGGCAGAAGCGGTAGGATCGACAGGCTGACAGAAGAAGCAGCAACAACCTGTAGCATAAATCGATTCAACGATCTCATAAAAAAAAACGTATGTGAGCTCACACAATTGTTGTCTCCGATAAACTAAAGTGACCCTTACAAAGATACGAATGAACATCGTTATGTTGTTCTGAGTGGCAAGATGTTGTTTTTATGTTTATGATAACCAACTAAATAATATGTACAAAACATATGTTTTGATTAATATGTATAGATTTTTGAAATCGTGTCAAGGTTTAGAAAAATATTTTTTCTCTCAAAGGAGTTTTCAGTCAATGTGTGGAAGCGTGTGTTAGTATGCATATATGTTAAAAAATTATTTATACTTTGTTCACTTACCTGTATTTTTGCCATTTATTCGTGTATCCGTATTCTGCGGTGACCTTCACATTAACATGCACAGGTATTAAGGGTTTTCTTGTAGTAGCGACCCAGCGGCTCAACTTTAATTATAAAAAATCAAAAATAGATAAACTTTTTAAAACGCACTTGTTACGCACACTTGATCCCGCACGCCCACCACCCAGTTAATTTCATACGACGCCCCCGCGTGTACGATTATTGTCGTCTCCAGCCCTCGCGTTCTCCTACTTCGCCCGCGCACAAATATATACACACAGACACAAATCTTAGCTGTTGCTCAAAATACTTGAAAATATCGCACACAAAATCAATTTTGGGAAATTCCTTTGTATAAAAGTTTTATATTTTATAAATATATAATGTATATATATTGTGATATATATATAGCATTGATATTAAAACACTGGTTGCGCACACCTGATTTTCGTGTTCATTGTCAGCTCGGTGAGCTTTTATAGTCCGTACAAACACTATAATATCTTGATGCGACACGAAACTATGAACAAGCGCCCGTGGCATAGAAATAAATAAAATATCAAAAAAAAAAAACTAAAAAAAAACAATTTGTTTTTGAAATTTGATTTAAAAAAAAAACTGTTTTGAATGTGTGTGAAAATCACACACAAAACGAGCGCGGCGACAGTGCTTGTGAATGTGCTCGCTAGAAAGCTCGTCTCTAACTGGGTTCATCTGTGATTGTACCCTGGGCAGAGTGTGTTTCGTGTTTGTGTATGTATATAGTGTGCAGAGAGTCCTGACGGCACATGCGCATTGTAATATCCCGAGCACAAGGTTTTCTACATACATTTTTCCCGTTCTTTATAGCACGCATGTACCGAATAACCCCATTCGCCCACCTACACAAACGTATAGAGAATTGTATTCCTTCTGCACAGGTGTATTCGTCGCCGTGTGTAGGTATACTCTATTCGTATACGAACACGCATGACTGCACACAGAGGCTAACACAAATATGCACACTCATATATACAAAGGCCCACCAAAACTTGAAATCAAGAAAATATTTGTATATTCAACAGCCTGACTGAATCGTTATGAGAATTTGAACTGTCTGCGGCTTGGTGTGCACAAAGAGAAAATGAGAGCCTAGGGAATCGGATAATAATATTGTTCGGCAAGGTTTGTTTTTGAATTTTTTGAGTGTGTGGGTATGTCTATAATGTAATAGAATAAAAGTCCTTATAGGTACAGCGTCTCATTTACATACCACATACGAATGAATTTATTCTTATGTCAATATGCATATCGTACGTAGCGGAAACAAATGAATTTACAGGATATAAACTACATTCAATATTTTTCTCAAAAAAGCCAGTTTAAATGCAGCCGAAATACATTTGAACTCATCTAATATTAATCCTCTCATCTCTTTGCTATATATAGCAAGATCGATAGGCCGAACTTTCTAGTTTGTATTTATAAGCATGTCCCGGTAATTGATCTAGAAACTTATTTAATATTATTGTAGAGGTAGATAAAATTAGATGTATTGAATTTATGTATTAAAATGCATATAGACTATATAAGAACATACATTAATCAATTCATTAATTAAAATACCCACTTTATGATCACATCGTCATATTTGCATTCCAAATAGTTAAAATAAAGTATTTAATAGCGAAACATTCCATTGTACTATACATATTTTATGTGAGAGTTATATTTTCATATACATATATCCGAAACTTGGGATCACAAAACAAATAATTCAGCATCATATAAAAAAATAATATGTGTGTTTTAAGTATATATAATATTATATGATCAGCACAGGTGGTTCTGAGAACGTTATATATAACACAAAAAGCATTTATTATATTATATAGTACATTTTTATATCATACCAGTGGCGTGCTGCGGATATTTGGATAGACTGTGCAAAATATCATAAATTCCTTTTTCATTAAAATATACTATATATTTATTATTTGCAAGAATGTAATCAATACATTTTACCAGTAAATAAAATTAAATAATAAAACAAATTAAATTACATAAAACGGCAAAAAAATATATAGTGTATTCTAAACCCCGGTCTGCGTGTTATTATTTTTATTTTTATTCAATATCAATATAATATGTCAAAATCTCCGCTCTTGTGCTGACATAAAATGCCATACCCACCCTGCACAATTATAGACGGTACGCCACTGATACAAAAAGCTTTAGTGCTGAACTTGCAGAAACCCAATCACATGCTTCAGTGGTAATGGATTTATTTGTGTGATATATTTATATAATATGTAGATTTTGAATAAACAACCCTATAGCTGTTGTCTCATACAGTTATACACCCCATAGGCCATAACGCATACATTTAAAGAATATATATAATATTTGATAACAAAAGGACTTCAAATACATTTGGGAAGAACAATAAATGCTGGTTAAATTCTTAGTGCGTTTTATTGTAAAGTTATATCATAAAATTCACGATTTTTCCTTTAGATCTTTAGAACAATATTTGTTTTCATTTTAAAGTGAAACTTCACATGACTTTGACTTTTATGGACATAATATACATCATTAGAATTTCGAAAACAATCGATTTGCGTGTGTGTGTATTCGAAGAAATGCGTGCGTACGGCAGGCATTTTGTATACAATGTACATAATACATGTAATATATTACAACGTATAGCGCGGCCCGCGTCACGTCGGCGTCGTTTCGGCCCTTTCGTTGAATATAAATGTATTATCGTGACATTCAGCTGTAGGGGAAAGTGGTCGCATACAGACCGACCAAATTGTATTGTATTTCGATTTTTCCCACCTGTTGGTGAGGATTGTGGATGTTGTTAACTTGGAGGTGGTCCGAAACCGTCCTTCTTTTTTTGTTTGCAGTGAATCGCGAGAAGAAGCATCATTTCGAATATTCCGGGTATTATAACTATAACTAAAACACTACGATTTGAAATGAAGTGGAAGTGGAACACACCGTTAATAAATATTTGGGTCCATCAACTTAGTTTCTGTACCTTTTCCAGTTGGCTTTTTGTAAGCAAGGTCTCAGGAATAGACCTACAGTGCTGTGGTCAGACAATACGATGAAGGCTACGGGTTTGTACAGCTCATATTTGTTTTATGTTATACCATGAGAAAATTGAATTAATACGAATTATTTATGTTTTTATGTTTTTTATGTATTTGATATTTTTGTGCCTGTATACTCAACTGCTTACTCATCAGGTGCATCCATTTAAAAAACATTTATTGCATTTGTAAGCATTCTTGCTTTGTTTTATTTTATTGTATGATTTATAATTTATTTAACATTTACATATTTACAAAACGCATACAATTGTAATTCTAAAATTTTTAATAAACCTATATGAAATAATATTTTCTAAAATAAATATTATTGTGTTGAACAATCGCACAAAGTCTATCTCATCAATCAGCTTTTAGCGTTAATCGAGAAAGACCAACTATGAGCAAAACTCGCAGGCAAATTATTTGCTCGTGTATATTTATTATTTTTGATCCTATTTTGTATTAGTATATTGACTCCCATTGGAAATTTCAAATGTCTTGTATATTATACAAAAATATGCGATTTTTCTGTATATGCTTCAGCACGAGTTTATAAGTACGGATGCATATAACAGCACTACTTATACATTTTATAATGTAACGACGCGATGCTTAATGCAATACCTATAGTTACATTTACATTGTGATGCATGCGAACGGGATGCTAGATGTCAATACATTAGACGTGCGGTAGATTAATTTCGGATCCTATGCTCTCTTCTTCGATATTTCTCGTTTCTCAAGCGCCTAAACCTCCCGTTATATTCACTTGCACCGATTCTGCAAGTGTAACACATATTTTAACATAATTAAATCGGTGACATAATTAAAACATATTACAATAGAAGGTGTAATCCGGGTTATTTTGAATATATATTATTATAATTACGATTATGAATGTTTTGTTCTGTGTACTTAAAAAATGAAAGACAATTGCACATTCAGATATTATTAGAGCTAAGTTTTAAGCAAAATCTCATGCAGAGAAAAAATAATAAATTTAAAAGATTTTTTTTAGAAAAACCAAACGGTTTCTTTTTAAAGTTTGCACGGCAGTTAGAACGAATCAAATAAATAGTCTGAATATTATTTGCAATTATAATTCGTGTGAAGAAACACCAAACAGATTAACGGGACATAATACACAATTAAAATGTGTTTTCTTTTAAGAATTGACTTTGGCTAATGGAATGTCACAATTAATTTTGAAAAAAATCTCGAGAAGTTTTGTAATTTGTTTTAGTTTAAATCAATTATATTTTATATTAACACTAACAACTTTAATTTGTTTTTTTTTTATATTTAGTAACAATCAGTTCTGGTCGCAAAACATAGGAATGCAACGGGCTCAATTTATTCTAAGACAATAATAAAACTTTGAAAATCTGATATTATTTAGTTTTATGTATTAAGCAATCCGGATTAATGTGCGATTTAACCATCCTATCAAAAACTCGATCGAAAGGTGTGTTTACAAGCTTAAAATAAATGTTCATTGTATGAGTTTAATATGGGATTAGTTTGAGTTACATATGCATTATAATATTTAATATTATTTTAGTTAATTTTTTTTTTATCAAATATTTGTATTAAGTTTTTTTTTTTATTATTATTTGTATATCACTGATTTCTTTAAATATAAATATAATTATTTAGTTATCGCGAAGAACTGTACGTGTACACAAAACGCACAGCTTACTTTGTAGTCAAATCGAAATATAATTGGGTACAGCGAAGCTTTGGTGCCCTAAGTACACAAAGCCCATTTATAGCTACTTATATTTTAGAACTTAGTTTATTTATACCGATTTATCGATAGTGGAAGCATATACTTTCTGCGTAAACCTTTCCTCTGTGGATTCTAAATTTTGTATATACAATATACATATTTGTATTTTATAATTGATATTGTTTGTATGTTGTTTGCCAGATAATATGTGTGTGCGGAAATGTTATCTTTTTTTTTATAAGTTTATAAGAGAATAGGGTCATTTTTTATTTAGAAATCGCGCGCATTTAAAATAAAATTTTCATTATATTTTTAAGATATACACAGGCAAAGCAACGTGATCCAGCCACGTTTTTTAATTACCGCACGTTCCCGCCACCGAGCTTTCTTATAAATATACGGCTTCAAAAAAAAATCCACAAAAAGCTAAGGCACAGCTGACGGGTTGGTCTGTTTTCTTATCTAAAACATTTTAACAATTTCAAAATCCTTGGTCAATAATCCGTATACAATTCCATCGATTTGGACACACACGCCTCATAACTAATAATAATAATCTCTAAAAACACTAGCTAGAAAAAATGTCAATGTTGTGTTTGGTCAATATGATGTGTATGCACGCGGCTACACTTCGCCCCAGGACAAGTTGTCGCCCCATGAAAGTGTGTCCGTGGACATTTTGAAGTCGTCAATGTTGAAAATGTCTAGGATGTCATGGTTAATGGCTAGCGGTGGATCGTACGAGTGACTCGAATCGATGCCGGCAGACTGAAGTAATTGATGTGTCTGTTGATGCTGTTGCAACTGCTGTTGGTGAAGTACTGGATGATCTTGTAGCTGGGAAAAAGGATGCGGTGGTGTATTGATCTGATCGTCGTGAACACCGGTGATGCTGCTAAAGTCAAAACTAGAAAGTGAATTTTCAAAGTCCTCGATGTCCATAGGCGTTGAGTTAAAATTCATGTTGTTGTTCGTGTTGGTGTTATTGTTTATGTTTCCGGTATTGTAATTGTTATTGAAGCCAAGTCCATTGATTTGCTGTTGCTGTTGTTGCAAAATTATGTCGTTTAGCGATGGTTGGAGGCTGGGGTTCATATCTCGGCGACCAGTCTTAGAATTGCAAACGTCTGCACCGATATTGGAAGACAAGTTAGTTTTGTTTATTTGAATGTTATTTTGAAACGGATGGCAAGTTTCGTCGCCCATATCCATATCTAATTGATGCCCCATTAATTCCATGAATTCCAAATCATCAAACGGTTTTAAATCACCAGATGTCGTCTGTGATTCAAGTTTGTTTAGACCCTGCTCTTGTTGGAGCATTTGATGCTGATGTTGTTGGAACTCGAGCAGTTCGTTCTGTTGCTGCATATAATTCTGTTCCAGTTGCTGTTGTTTCTGCTGCTCATCTTGCTGCTGTTGTTCAGACACCTGCTTTTCTTGCTGCTCTAAGAAAAGGTCAAAACTATTTACCGAACTGTCCGAGCAGTCAGGATGTACGGGTGACAGCATTTCGACGTTCTGAGCTGCCTGAGCAGCGGTAAGCAAAAGTTTTGTAGGCATCGCATGACTCATCGGAAATTTCGTTTGCTGGAAAGTCAACTTTTGAGGTAGACCCGGATGAAGGTTATTTGGCGGTGTCGGTGTTGTCGGATCAAAAACTGCTGTTTCTGGAAGTTCACCATGCTTAATGAGTATTTCAAGTACATCGGTCATAACCTGAGACTTGACGTGGTTTTTTCCGACAATTTTCTTGGATTTGTCAATTTGACGTGTGGCCTCTTCATACTGAGGCGGTTGTAAAGACGGCTTCATGGTATCTACTTTTATATGATTCGGCAATGCAGGTTGGCTGATATGAATCATTGGCGAGAGTGGTGGTAATGGAGGTGGTGGTGGAGGGGCACAACCACTTGATATCGGAACTAAAATACTTGATATAGAAGCGGTGGATGCCTTTGGATGTTGTTGCAATCCATTTATAATTGGTTTGTTATCCTGCAGTCCTACAAGGAACAGGGTAGGTTCACCGCTCCACACTAGCTTTTTCGAGGTTAACTGGGCCGCAGTTGGGTTCGACTGCTTAAATATCAGCTTATCTTCTTTGGGAGCAATTAGAACCGGACTCTGAGTGCGCAAAATAAGATTTCCTATACAATCAGAACAAAAATCAGTTTTATTTATTTATACTAATGTTTAATCACAAAATTTTAGTTTTAAAACAACAAATAAACAACGTACCTTGATTCTTGGCCTGCTGGAACGCCAGGTGCTCTCGTTGCAAGCGTTGCTGGTTCTCCAGCTGCTGAATCTTTTCTTTTTGTATCTTGGCCTCCAACTGTTGTTTAAAAACCAGTTTTTGATTGATCTCTGGTTTGGCATTTTCTGGCTGCACCACGGGATGAATCTGTCGCATATGAATAAGTTCCTCTTGGCTCTCTCGTAGCTTCCGTTGAAGTTCATCGATTTTGCGTTGTTGTTCACGCACAAGATCCTCATTGTTCTGGCGTTGTACAGGCGATGGAGAATCCATTTGTGATGTGTCCATATAATCGTGCTCCGATTCAGGTGACAATGATTGTCGTGGCGAGTTAACGGCGTCTAAATCACATGTTTCGCCTGAAATGGATTCGTTAGTAGTAGACGCATTGTCACTTTGTTCCAGTGGCAAGTAAGGGCGCAATCTTTCGATGAGCTGTGGCTTTGGTCCGGAAACTGGCAAGTTACGTTTTTTCAGTAGTAGTTTTAGGTCGGACACTTTCATTTTTTCTAATTTGTTTAGCTCGGAGCTTATGGATTCGGTATAGCTGGGTGCTGGGCTAGCAGCTATCGAGGATCCCACTGACGGAGCTGGCGAAGACATGGGCTGCAGCAAATAGGTAGTGTTTTGTTGGAACGACGTTATTTCGGCCTGCATTTGCTTGTGATTTGCAGGCAAGTTGTTTGGGTTTTTGTTGAGACCCTCAAGGTATTCCAACAAAAAGGTTTGTTGCTTGAGAAGCAGCTGATAGGACGTCTCCTCACTGACACTGTTTGAGGATGAGCTACTCTTCTGTGCACTCGGTGGACCTTTGTACTCGTGAAACTTTATAGTTCTGGCCTTCGACACTGGTTTCGATTTACACTTTTTGCGGTTCTTGTCCTTGCCAGGAGCGTCCGATTTGTGGCTCTGGTGCAACGGTGATTGAAGGGTTCGTGCATGGAAAATAGATGGTGGTGACGCTACTGAAGACAGCGGACTCAGGGTGGACGTATTAGAACTAAGCGAAACTGGACTGGATACATGAGAAATGTGATTATTGGAATTTCCCACAACGGATTGACACAGTTCTGCGAAAAGGTTTGAAGTTTCCTGTTTGATTTGAATTGATTCTATCTGTATAGGTGCGGATGAAAGTTGCGGTTGAGATGTTACTAGATGATCTATACGCTCCGTTTTAATTTGCAGCGGTGGCGGTGGTGGTGGAGGCGGGATGTAGGAAGTTTTGTGAATATATGCAGGATGGAAGTGAGTTTGTAGAACGGGTGCTGATGTGACCACAACAGCGCCACTGCTCGTCGGAATTGTTAAGGCAACGTTGACGATGCCTGAAGTGGCAGCAGCAACTTCCAGGACATCTGAGCGTACTGGACTATTGCGAAGATCGCCCTCAGAACTCTGTGAGTCATCCTCGTAGGTGATGTATGTGTTTGGATGTTGTGGTCGATTGTACAGACCTTCGCTTGTTGCTTTAAATGAGACGAGTCCTTCTTTAACAATTCGCTCGATGGGTTCTTCAGTATGCAGTATATTCTTCTTTATCAGCTCCAAAGGACCTGGGCGATGAGAGATCTGTGAGTTTAACTGGTCGGCTAGACGAGCCTTCTTCAGCATACGCTGTTTTTCGGCCAGACTCGGATCAACATGACTCTCCTCATGCTCTAAAATATGTCGTCGTTCCAACTCTTGTCGGTCTGGCCTCTGTTGTATTTTTGCCCGTAGCAAATCTCCCGTTTTTGCGCGTTCTAGTAACTTTCTCTGTTCATGAATAGCCGGCGAGGTTTTCAGAGCTGAAAAAATAAATAACGAATTAATTTAAAATAAAATATAAATAAACAATAATAATAGTACTCCCAAAAAACCTTGCATAATGAAATAAAAAAAATATTCTTAATACATATTATAAGCTTTCATGTTTGCGCACGAGAGAATATTATGAGTATGTATGTAAAATGGGTTTGAATATAAATAGAAAATTCCATGCTAGTTCTATGCTTTTCCATAAGAAGACTATATAAATACTAAGCAACACCGCGGTGCGTCGGAAATAAACGATATCGTTCTCGAAAGTGTGCAGCTAAACTGAATTGATCTAAATAAAATATATGTAGCTTGGAAGAACGTCTAAATAATTTATAATAATATGATGTCTATCGATAATACTATATTTTTTTTAGATATGCGATAATTTAATAAATGTTCTATAGAAGTTATTAATCTTTTAATGCTTCAAATATCATAATTAATAGATTCGAATTTCGCTCAATCGTAATCGCATATCGTATATTGTATTTGTATGCCATTTTTAATTTTTATTATTTTTAAAATATTTTTTTGAGCGCGTGGTAAAACAAACAAATATATACTCAAACGCAGGCAGCTGATCTGATGATCCATTGCTTAAACAGGCGTCAGACGCATTTTTTACTACAACGGACGGCGGGAGTCGAATTCGCTTCGATGCTTTTGTTTACCATTAATTCAAAAGGCGTAAAACTTAAACGAACAGTAAACTATGGAGAAAATCGCGGGTGTGCGTGTGTATGTTTTTGGGGTTTTCTAAACACACGCATTTAGAATATGAAATCATTGCAGGCAAACACTTCGCAAAGCTACGTTTTAGCTTTTTTAAACAATGTCGTAAAAAATGTATTTGATAGAATCTGTCATGGGTAAATATATAGGACACTAACTATGTGTAAATATAGGTATTATGTTGGATTTATATAGGAAGGAAGTTTTAGTACTTACGTGGCATTATCCCCTGTTCCACGAGTTGATTGATGGGACGTCGAACCATCAACTTTACTTTCAGAGCTGCAAGTAGATTGGTATTTATAAATATATATTTAAAATAGGCCTATATATTTATTAGGTTTACAATTTAATTTCTTATCTTGCTATTTATATTCGAAATCGTGAATCATCATACATCATACACTTATTGTTCTATGCAGAATGCATTTGTATATGTATTTTTTTAGCATCAATGTGATACATTTAAATCCTTACGTTTCCCGACTAATATACAAGTAAAAAAGTATAGTTTCCATGCCTAATTAAACAAAAGTGTTTAGTTTTGAAGTATTTGCGCCACAACATTTGTAAAGAAAGTGGTTGAGTTTAACGTAGTACATCTCAGCATCGATTGTACGTATGTCATTTACTATAGTATTCTGCTATTAGTTATATTACTATATTATAATATGTAAAAGTAAAATCTATAATATGTAAACATTGTTTAAAATCTATTTCTATTAAATACAAAAACCGTGTCGAAAACATGACTAACTATGCGATATCGTACTCATTTATATCACAACGCACACAAAATATTTTTGACATACTGTTCCAAATTATACTATTTTTACGACAAGGTATGTGGTAGTTTCCAAAATGCTATGGATTTTATAACACACGCACAAAAATACAAAAAAGAACACGCACACGTACATAGAATATAGTTTTTTTTTATTTTGTAGATATAATTTCAGTTTGGTGTGCAGTATTAACAATGATTTAGTAGTTTTATACAACTCAATGTAAGCTGACCTTGTTTTTCTATTTATTCCTTCCATGGTCTATATTTTAATAAGATTGGATATTTTCATATGTATGAAATAGTCCTGACATAATAAATTTTAATTTAAAGAGCGTTTGAATACGGCTAAAACATATTTGTATATGATACATTTTGGATATACCAGTGCAATTAATAGTGCACTGATTTGTAATTACGTAATATATTTAAATTGAGTTCTTTGCTATTCATTTTTTTTTGTCAATCTTGTTTTATGATTCAATAACAAAAATATATTTATTTTTTCTTTTCATTCATAATGTTGAAAGACATTCTGGTTTATATTAATTCTTCATAATAATTGTATTTGGAGGTAATAATTAAATAATCTTTACCCTTCATATAACGAAGTGCAAACCCACCCGCATCGTCGCGCCACATAATATTACAGCGAATAAACTGCAACTAAAATTCGTTTGCCAAATTTCATACTAAATTTCACAGTTTACCGGCTTCGGTTTTGAATGTGTGTGCAGGCGGTGCGAGGTGCTTTTCACCGCATACATTCTTGTGTGCACATGACCCAGAAAGCCTGATTCATTTCGATGCGCGCGCACTGAAGAAAATCCCCATTTCCTATAAGCCGTTACGTGCAGCCGCCGCTAAATTGCACGAACACTGTCTCGCATACACACACACACACAAACAGACACACATTCAACATATAAAATAGAAGATGACAAAAGTAATAAAAAGTGTCGTTTGATAGTAAAGTAAAAACGCGCGTGTGCCTCGTACATTTCAGGCACTCATCGCGTTTCGTCGTGATCTTCGTGGTCGTCGCACGTCGGATTTTTTTTTCAGATTATTACCTCGAAATTTGAAGTGCGACGGCCCGAGTAACTTTTCATGGCGCACGCGCAATGCACTATTTCTGTGTGTGGGTGCTGTCGCTGCCAGGAGTTGTGTTGCAGTGATTATGCAATATATATCAATCATAGTATAGTATATTATAAGTATATGTATAATATACATAATATATTTTATTTATTTATGCATGTGTAAATGGGCACTTTTGGTGCCCGCACAAAATTTTAATTGATTTGTAGGTGCTGCACGCGTGCTCTTGTAATAAATGTCGGCCAGCACATACACACACATTTAGTATGATGTATGATGATGATGGAAATCTATATAGTATAATATATTTTTATAGTGCGTACGTACAGGTACAGGACGCGGGCTCTTCTTAGCTGGCACTTTTCGGCACAACGCTAATTAGCTAAATAGTCTGTGAGACATGGGTATTTCATGCATAATTAAGATCAATTTTATAATCTTCTTGTTGCTTGCGTTAGCGATCTTTAGTACGGTCAGCTGAAATCGGTTTGCACCATATAAACGATTCACGTAAAAAGGTTTCTCAAAGACAATATTTTGCATAATTTAATTTTTAAACATAAATTAACAACTGAACTTATTGTACTTACATTCTTTATTTTTGTCCATTGACGGTTGAAGGGGACTAGAGTCCACGATCGCTTTCGGTGGAGATGGTTGTCGGCCAAGCATGGAATGGCTTAGCGTAGTAGTGGCATCCTCGACGCCCAACAAAGGTCTTCCAGATGGTGCAGACGAATTAGACTGTCCATCACCTGATTGAAACAAACCATTAACATTAAACCGTTTTTTCGTGTTTTATTTAATTGAAAAATTACCTTCTGCCATTCCGTTCAAATCGGTCAAGTTAACGGAGAAATACGTTTCTGCCGGGGCTCCGAAATCTTTGCAATCACTCGACGGTGCTGTGTTGCTGTCAAACCAAGTGGGAAACCTACGCGTTAGCGTGTCTAAGAGATCCTGATCGAGCGTCAGACGCCACAATCCAGGTCCGTCCACGCTGTGCGTAGAGTCTACAAAACATAACAAGAAATTGATGTAAATTATGTATATTCAATATAAAAAATAGTACAGTGGTTTAGTTAGACAAAATTAAATCATAAAAATCAATTTGCTCGTAATAAAAAAGCGTACTTTGAAAATGCAGTCAATTTAGTGTAAAAAAGTATATCTATATATAATATACTTTAATACAGACTCGAGTTCATGTATGTTTGTTTGTTATATTTTTGACTTGTGTGAGCGGGCGCGCGAGTGCGACACGACCATGACGTGTCGTTAAGATGTTGCGACCCACATTGTCTGAAATAGTTTACAATACGCCTATGGCGCTCTTGCAGCATACACAAAAAAATGCGTCTGCTGTCAAACTGAATTAGTACGGAAAACACATATACACACTTACTCGTATACGATCACATTAAGATCTCATTTGGATGAGTATCTATGTATACAAATATAAATAAAGTACAAGTCCATCTAGATAATAAAATAGGTGCGTTTACCTTAGGGGTATTTATAGATTATTCTCAGTTTATAATCTCTAACGTTAAATTGGTAATGTGTGTAGGATTATAGCTTTGATCGTTATCGTGTCATCTTGACTTTAACTTATAAAATGGATAAAAGTGATGTTTTTTAATGTCTGCTGCCGCAGCGGCCACGCCACTTTAAAAAAAACAAAACCCTATTTATAGGACATAGGACAACATTTGGTAATTCTTTAATAAAAAGTTTCGGCAGAACAGGCCGATTGATTGGTATTTATATAGATACATAATTTAATATTTTTTTCTTCTTTTTTAATTTGTCCATACTAACACAAAAATTAACCATAGCTATTGCAGAGTGGGTCAACGCGTTGGGTGGCTTATGAGAGGTCGCCGGTACGATCCCGGCAGCCGATGTGTTTTTCGAATGTAGCAGTAGGTTCATCTGGCTATTAATAGGTTATTCATTTGGAATAACGAAACATTAACATATACACACGCACCCTGTATAGAACAATACATGTATGATGGCGTTGATTATTCAATATATGTTCCACAAGGGATTACAGGATCCAATGAGATGAACACAACAATTATTATAAATTACAGCATAAGCATATATAGCGCCCGGCCCCATACGTTACCTTTTTGGATCAACATATTATAATGACGTAAGAGATTATCGTTGACGTATAACAGTCAAGCAAAAAAAACTTTGGTACACTACGATTTTTTGTATTGCAAAAAGATATTTACTTATAGGATTAATTTTTAATATATTTTATAAAAAAAACTCTTCTATTTTATCAAAGATTTACGTGCAGGACTGTACATAAGGAATAATACTATTTTACAGACACCAATATACCATATTGAATTTATAGTATCTACCTGATCACAATTATATATTAAATATTTATATATCTTATTATTGTTCAGATAAGACGAACGATTTTCTGAAGAACCAATGGTCATGACGTAATATACTATATATCAGGAACTAGAAAATAATTTATTTTATATTATAAGTTTTATATATTGTTTATTAATTAAGTAGGTATGCAAGCATTTTATGTCCGAAATATGATTATACATTATTTGTTGGTAAGATATTTAATTTGAACTTTATCTTGCTTCAAATAGAGTTACTTTTCTATTCACATGACACAGATCACGACCAGAAAAAAACTGGGTCAAGGCATACACTTCCTAACCACAACAATATATATACGTGTACAATGAACTATATTTTTAAATACACAAATTTAATACGGATAACAATTCATAAGTGCGATTTTTTGTTTTTGTACACACTCACACTAACTATTCAGCCTAGACCTTCGGCAGCAAAATATTCTTTGACATTCGAAAAAACAGCAATTTTTGTCTATTTTTAAGTTATTTCGCAAAAGAAAACATTCCGCACAAATCTGCAAAGCCTTGTCGTATGACGTATATGGATACGTACACATCGTATATGACGGTAATGTCTGGCAAAATACTATAATATAAGAAAATTAAATTACTCTAAAAATTACAACTTATGCGAGAGTGAAAGTGTGATGTTAGCCCATAGAAAAAATGCAAAAAATTACCATACAACCCATACATATAAGAGCGCATAAGTTTTTTTGATTGTAATTTGTTTTCATAAAATAGCATATCTTTAGTGATTTTCGTGAGTATAAAATAACTTGGCTGTTTTATCCAATCATGATAAGAACATTAATTATTTGTTAGATTAAAAACTATTATATATTATATATACCACTAATAAGTTATTATTATGCAAAATGAAACAGATATTCATCTATCAAATAAAAAATAAATACAAAAGAAAAGCGCAATTGTGTCGATGAAAAATCATAAACGAAAAAACATGCGTACGGCAAAATTGAGTAAACAACAAATACACACACACACATAGCAAAGAAATTTAACTATTAAAAGAGCGTTAATCAGAATGCTTTTTTATTAGTGAAAGAAAAATAAATACAGTGAAAAAAACATTAACGTACAGTGTAAGGTCAGTGTTTCGTAATACACCACACGACTGGCTCTCTCGCAGTGCAAACGGGCGCCAGATGGTTGAAAACACGAGAATCTTGGCACATGTTAAGAGTGTATGTGTTTATGCTGTATATATGCCTTGTGGCTGCATGCGCAAGTGTATTAGTATTTTTCATACAAAAAACAATGCGCACGCGGCAACCGATGTTTATAATATAATGTATTTGTGTGGAAATTTTTTCAGGCACATTAAAAAAAAGGAAAAGCCAAATCCACAATAGTGCTCGGAAAATAGATGAAGATTTATGCTTTATATTTCTTTGGGCACGTCCTCGCCAAACGATCCGAATGCTGATTTGAGACGTTAATGCGTGAGCGCCTTGGCTGTTGCATCGTCGGCATCGCGTAAGCCAAAACATGGTTACAGAAGTAGAGCAGCACGTGTACGGCCGCACACTGGACTACAATAATATTCTGAGTATACAAACATATGTGTGTGTGTGTAAATGCCAAAAATATGTAATACATTGTACAGTTTTGTTTTATAATGAAAATTACAAATAAACACTAAAACTCACTTTGCTCGAACGCGTTCGTTTAAATTTTCAATGCACTTATACACACCAACACTATATTACTATATATTTCGCAGCTATATGTTTACAAGTAACCCACCCATACAAACACAAAATAATTGAATATATAAATAAATGTGCGCCATTCCATTGTGTATGTGCATAATATTTTGTATATGTACATTGGAATCGGAAACATCTGTAAACATGTTGGTCGCTGGTTATTTTAATTGTTATCCAATCCAAACCGAAATGGACGAGCACACCCACGCAACCGGTAAACGACTATATTGTTCTCATCGACTGGTAACAAAACACTTTGTTTATCTATAGGCCGCACTGGTTATGTTTGTGGGTGTTATTTAGAATAAATTAACATAAAACATAATTATTAATTGGAGTTTTGCATTAAAAAATACGCACAATGTTCATAAACACTTTTAAGAAATCAAAACAACAATCACAATACCAATAATTCAGAGAGCGCAATTTTAGAATGCAAGACGATAATATGAGCCGTTTGCGCGTGCGCGACGCAACTAAATGAGCGTCAAATAAATAATATTGACCTGGTACAATATAAAATATAATAAAATACATATGTATATATAAATATATAATAATAGCGTTCGTGCTGTTGCCGATGCCGTATAGCTGTGTGTCACCGCGATCGTGCCTTTTCCAACGATCTTTAAGCAATAAAATAAAAAAAACATGTTTTGCTGAAACCAAAAGTCGAACAGAAACACATTTATATTAAGGTTTAAACAGACACACGCACACAATACACATAATATGTTATAATGAAAATTGTACAGAGATGACGTAGACGATTGTGACGTGTTTTCAATGTTAAGGTATAACATATATAAATTATAAATTATCTCAGTAGAGTATTTTAATATGCAGGTGTAAACGTAACATAAATACCAAAAAAGCTTTATTTTTTTCTATTTTTTTTTGTGTGCGGCTGAATTGTTTTAAATTACTCAACTGCTAATTCATTACCAACTGAAACTAAAATTAGATTATTGTATTTATATATTTATACATTTTTAAGTTTTCTTAGGTTGTATTAATGCATTTTTTTTTAGTAAAGTTACATAACTTCTAAGACACTTTTTAACCGGGTAAAACTTATTTTTATATCTTATTATATGTGTATGTGACACACACTCACAATATCCTATCATAATAATTGTATACATACTAATCCTGAACCTATAAACACACATACACATACATTCAAAATCTGTGTGCAGTTATTAGGCTTAACGTATTCTTGGCTGAAGATATTGTAAACATGCGTAAAAGTAATATACAAAGAGAGCGAGAGGCAGATAGACGATTTATTTAAATTTATAGCTTTCACAAGAAAATGCGAAAATTAAAAGAAAATCTAATTCAAAATAGAAACGTTAGGTATTTTATACGTTTGAATAGGTATATATATATATTTAAAGCGCTAAGCATAAGAAAAATATAATATATACATATCAGACACAAACAATAAACTAGAAAAGTTTTTGAATTTAATACATTTACCACAATTCCATTATTATTATTATTTTATTTCAATTAAACTAGACGCCAAAATTAAAAAAAAATCAAATAAAATTTTGAGATGTGTTTTTTTTATGAAATACATATTATTTTTAGTATGAATATAAAACAGGCTTTATAAAGATGAAAATAATTTTCTACTGAACACAATCTGTAAAAAAATTATGGTAAAATAAGAACAAATATTTTCGTTTTCTTTAATTCAATTATTCATCTGAATTTTTTTTTTTCAACTAAGTCGTGATTCATCAGTATATATTTTGATTCTTTATTTGAATTTTGTTGCACTCAGGATTCCATAGTCTTACAAGCAAACAAATGTAATATCTCATCATATGTTCATTCAAGAATAGCGTCGGATCCATTGATTTCATTTGTTGGTTTATCGTGTTTGCGACTAAGGTTTGTCGCGGCAAAAGCCATGGTTGTCTTCCATAACCAAAATTCTCGATGTGCGATAAGCTCAAATTAATTTTATTTTTGTTTCTTTTGATGAAAATGATAGATTTGATTTTGTCGTTTTGGCAATTCCATCCGAGGTGTGCATTCTTGTCACCAAATGTCTCCCAAAAACAATAAATAAATAACATGAAATAACCGAGTTGTGTTTAGTTTTAAACCTCGTTTCGTATATTATTGTGATTTGGTGATAAAATTGTGACAAGAATCCACTTAACAAACATTTATACCGCCGGTAATACGGTGTTTTTGTGCAAACTTTTGCAGCTTTGACATGTCTGTGAATATAAATTTTTATATTAACAGACGCCATAATCGAGTGGGTTAACGCGATGGCTGGCGGATAGGAGGTTCCCATTTCGATTTCCGGCAGATCGAAGTGTTTTTCAAATGTAGCACTTTTAATCAGCAGGTTTCTCTTACTAATAATATCCTATTTCTGAAATAGCTTATATTGATTTGGAATAACATGACATTGTGACATCATAAGTGTATGCTGGCTTTGATGATTCACGATTTTGAGTATAAATTGCATAGAGATTTGCCTTTGCAACCATTGTGTTTGTTTTAGAGCACAGTATCTCCAATGAGTAGCACATCACAAACGGCACATTAGCATCCACTGACCAGTCGTGAGAACCCTTAATGGTCAATGTGCGACATTGCATACAGACCTTTTGTCTCACAACAATGGATTACAGGATCCTGAAATTATATATATTATGAAACATTTACCGCTTTAGGAAATATTATGGTCTGTATGCAATATATTAACATATTTTATACTTTATATACAACGAAATGAACATTATATTGTGCATTTTCTTTCTATATACACACTCACTATCTTAAATCTAAACATTTTATTTATTGATTCGATTTGCTGCCAAAATGAATATAATAATGAGATTTCTCAGTAGAAATGCTCGTAAACAAAGAATGCATATAAAATACACATTAGAACACATAAACACAAACATACATACACATGTTTTATAATTGTAATGTATGCTGTGTGAACCATATGTTTGTAGGCATTCTTCTGCATCACATTGTGCTTTTGAGTACCTCAACTAACTTTAAATAACAATATCAAACAAAATTCAATGATATTTGATTAATCTAAATATATTATAATATGTTTAGGGTTTAGGCAGATATAAAAACATATGAATAATTCGCAAAATACTCGAAGAAGTAATTTAAAACTATTCCTGCTACAAATTGTATAATTGTATACAGTTTCGGCAGACGTCTCAGCTCTAAGCTTCTAAAATCTAATATTTAAAATATTAACGCAACTCTCAGGCTAAACGTTTATTGCAGCAATCTGAAAGCTGGCGTAAAGTAGATCATATCGGTGAATTTGGCAACGAACATCTATTTTTACTCGCCTATGCCTTGTTTTGACAAATGCATTAACACGAAAACTACTAATAAACTGTCATACGTTCGTACGACTACATTGTGAGAGTGGTCCGCGTGTGTGACAATAATCACGCATACCGATTAAATGTACTTTATCCAATTATACATATAGTACCTTACATACATAATTAGAATATAAGATTAATCGAATTTCGGTTGATATTTTTATGTGTATTTTGATATTTAAAATGCAAGAACTAGCGCTCAATGTAATCACTAATCAAATTAGTGTATACATTCAATAATTCGAATGGCTGTCCATCGATTCATTGAGCGATCACACGTACGATTATCGAATTAAGACTTTTAACTGACACTACTTGGCGTTGTCCCAAGAAAAAGAAAATACTTGAGACGTGAACAGCAACGCGGCGCTTGCAAACGATAGAATTGGCGACAACAAAGTATTTCTAAACAGACATAATACACATTTGGGCGTAGCTCGATGTAAATGTCTTTATTAGTATAGCTGTACTTTTTAATCTTGTATAAGCGCGAATAACCAGATGATTTACAATTAGCCGCTGTGTGAAATGTCAATAGGTATTTCTTGCAGGGGTGTATATATGCATTTGCTTGCTTTACCGTCTAATGTTCTAAATATGTTCATTTTTTTAGTCTAATCATTCAATTTTAGTGTTTACTGTTTGCAGGTTAAAAGGTAAGCCTTAACTTACAAAAATATATTTTAAATGTTATCAATAAAAAAATAATACATTTAATTGTGTTTCAAGGACAACAACTGATCATTTATATAAAAATAAACACAATCAATAGTCCATAAAACAATAATAAACATACACTTATATGTATTAGGATAAAATAAAGGTGAAGGAGAGACAGACAATGCGCACGCGACAGTTATATTATCGAAAAATTTGCGAATTTTCCTAGAGCGGAAAAGCGCGCTAACATGCACCGGGTCAAGGTTGAATTTTGTACGCTACTCCAAAAGTTTTATCGATATACTTTGCAAAATGCCTAGGTTACTACGAAAAGGATTGAACGTCACAGAAACTAAACATTAAATATGTTTCATTCGACATTCGACGGTCGCAGCAGAACAAAGCAAAATTCTTAGTACCTTTTAAATTTCTATAAAAAAAAGTAAGGAGCAATTAAATTAACGAAATTAACATATAAAGAAGTATACATTTATTTGTATATTATTTGTAGAAAATCCAACTGAAGGGCAACATGTGTGACTCCTACCACGACTTATGCTGTAGACCGTGCGGGCCATGTGGACCATGCGGATACGGATCGTGCTATGGTTATGGATCATGCAGCTACTCTGGATGCGGAACAGAGGTTTCCTATTTCTGCTACATATGTTTGAAACGACACTACCGTTTCTCGTACTGTCATCGCAAGTGCTGTTAATTGTATATTTTTTAATGCAATTACAGCAGTATCTCGTCTAATGGATACTGTCGTGCGCCCGATATACGTCGTGTAGTTTAGTGAATTCGTGTCTTAGTGAACTGCCGTTTTTATCCAGGTGTTTTACGTCGTTTTAAAGCACTATGTGGATAAAATCGTATATGTTCTGTGATCGTATAGCTAGTGTGTGTTTGTGTATTTGTCCTTAATTTCGTTTTAATATTTTTCTTCCACTTTTTTCAACGTTTATAGAACTGCCTTCGACCCATTCGGTCAGCGACACGGCAGAAGAAACCTCTACCGAAAATCGCCAAACGGAACTGGTATTTTCCACCGAGCTGTGCCCGATCTAGGTCTCAACATCCAGAGCCACCCTGCAGGTTCGGGCGACCATGCAAAGCCCACTGCTATAACTGGCACATCTGCTTGAAGTCCAGTGCAAAGTACCGACCCTGTTGTTGATTGTGTGCGTGTACACCATTAAATTCTAGTTATGAATTATGAGAGTTAGCAACACGTAATGTGTAATAAAATCGATTTAAATTGTAAGTGGTTGTTTGTTTAAAGTATATACAGATATAGAAGGTATTTATTTATAAAAGAAAAACAAAAAAAAAATCCTCATCGCACTAAACACATAAAAAAATTCTCTCCGCACAGAATTGTCTTTTATCTCTACCGATACTTAACGCTCTGCATACCTGGTCTGGTGAATTAACGGCATGCTGAAAACGAGATTATAATTGCGTCCACAGAAAAATACAACCACGCAGATTGTTTGTGTGTAGTTGTGACAGTCGCTGCGAGTTTGCTAACCATGTGAAAAAGAGGCACTTTATAACAGCCCACTCGAAAATGTCTCAACTCGACGCTCGACAATATCATCATAAGCAAACGTCTTCGTACGTATTCAAAGATACGGCGTGGCATGGCAGTGCGAGGAGCTCTTCTCTCTAGCATTCATTTTTTGTTTATCTAATTTACTTGTCGGCGCAAGCGACATTTTACGTGCAGAGAATGTTCCATTTTCTTTTTTTCTTTCTAATTTATATTGCAAATAGTTCCAATAATAAACTTTTTAAAAGAAAAATATGAATGTAGAAATTTATACAAATAAACTTTATACTTGAAAAGAATGAAAATAATTTGTCGATTGATTGTTAATACTGGATATTCGCTTTTGATATTGTAGGTATGTTATTTACATTTTTTGGTTGTGTTTTTTTATAAATAAATTCAAATTGGGTCACCTAAGAATGAATAAACAAAAAATTAAAATAAATAATCCTCAATTAACTCGCATATTAATATATTAAAAAATGTCTCGTTATGAACATCCGGTATTTAAAAAAAAAAAACTTTGCATAATCTGCGATAAACACTGAGCAGGAATTCACTATATCACAATAATTGCTTGTGGTTAAAGGAAAACTGCTCATACACATTATCGTGTATGCTGCACTCCACCCTCTCACACCAATTACGCGCAACATTTTTCTCAACGCAACACCGCACCTAATTACGGAACGCCTCATAAATTGTGCTGCGTAAATCATACGGCACATATATACATGATCATCAGAAACACTGGCGAAAAACGCGCAACAGCGTTTTTTTCTACGCCCGAAAACAGTTTCTTTCTATATATAGTATACTTTTTTGAATTATATATAGGTATATTATAGAGCTTACCAACGTGATCTCATATATTTTTAGGTTTTGGTTTTAAAGGACTGAATCTGGTTAGTAATATTACTAACATGTCAAAATACCGTATTGATTTTATATACTTTAAATCTTTAAAATATATGTTTATGATACAGTATAGACTAGTATATAACCTATATAATATAATCATTTTAGACACAAAACTTCTGGTGCAAGAGAGTAAAAAAATTGGCACCGAATTTAAGATTTTTCTATTTAAATAATATAAATAAACGCGTAATTCGTTAAGCATACAAATTATGTTGTTTTGTTGTTATTTTGGCTCCGGTGCGAGATTATCTAAACCAAAAAATATAAATATTTTAAGTTAACTGTGTGTTTGTGTGTTTTTAGTAAATATTTGGAGAAAAAACGTATAATTAATTATTTTTTATTTTATTTAAAAAATGTAATACAAAAACAGAAAATCTTTAAATAATATGTTTATATACATTTATGTACATATAAATATTATTTGCATAACAATAACCGAATATTGAATTTTCTGTTTATAGACTCGATTCGGGTGTGCGTGCTTGTTTTCTTTCTTCAGAATAGTAAAAGTAAAAATATGTATGTATATGTATTATGTAAACGTATTTTCAATTTTCGGGTGACCTAGTACGACGACGACGATTTTTTAAAGTTTATTTTGTCATGCGACAAATATACATATGTATTAATAAAATTATTAATAAATATGATTATTTAATCTTATTATATTGGCAGTTTCTACTAATGAATCAAACTATGGCTTTTTAAAAAAATTCAAAATATTTATCGAAACTATACGTCTAACAGTACAGTACAGTACAGTATAGTCGAGTACACGGAATAAGGCTATTTCATGCTACGTGTACGATGCCGCACACCGCACACAGTTCATGTCTTTCTTTTTTATACCAAAATTGGCAGACATTCAATCGAACCATACCTATATCTATGTAAACATTGATGGATTAATTTGCAGCAGCCGAAGATGCATACAAACTAGTTCAGAAAAATCGTAAAGTTTGGATGAAGGATTGGTTAACTCGTCGAAAGCAGGATGAACTTTATTCACAATGAATATTAGAATATATAATTTTTTTCGGTAATTTGTGCAATATTTTCTAATATGTTTACTTTTAAGACATCTTGTAAAACTATACAAAAAGTTGAGTGGGCATTTGTAATTATGTATCGATGGCTACACAGTAAAATGAGTGTGG
>JANSTU010033074.1:0-11806 GCA_027564075.1 Bolitophila hybrida
TACATGACGATGAACTGGCATGCAGAAGCTCAGCTGAACAATACTCTAACGAATGGCGATGTGGAGCTTTGATAAAGCTGATTCGTATGTATAACATATTTCAACTTTGTATTTTAAGCGAGATTTTTTCGTATAATTGGTTTTTATTATTTAAATTTGAACAAATTGTACATAATTCTGTGTTTGCTAGTAATTTACATATGTTTTTTGTTTGTTAAATGGGTGCCAAAGTGTCGAAGTGCAAACTTTTTACATTATAATTTAAATATATATAAAAATACCAACTTATGTGCTATAAGTAAAATACCTAAACTGTAAGTAATGATTTTTTGGAATATATTTTCATATACCTTGCATATAAATTAAAAAATGGCATAAATCGGTAAAATAAAAAATCTTTTTAAAAAAATGAAGAAAAACGCAATTCAGGCAGAAGTAAATTTGAAAAAAAATACTAAAAATGAAATGTTGTCACTTCAATGTTGATTCAATGACAATTGTAATTTTATATCAACATGGAAGCAATTGGTGTCCTTCTTACAAATAACAAAAATCTCCACGAGACACATTAAAAATATTTTGTTTACATGAAATGTTTGGAAATATCATTGTATCATTAGAATTTGATAAATATTTAATTTACGATAAAAACTGTATGATTCACTGATCGACAAAAATTATGTTTGTCTGAGCGTTCAAAAAACAAGGAATATTATTTTAAATCGATAGATATAATGATTTATACTGATTCGAAGAGATCTTTGATACTATGTAGATGACTCCGTAGTTGAATATGAACATGAGTTAAAAAATCCACCTTTTGTTAATCCCCTTAATTTCGTTAAAACATATAATACATTTTCAATTATTTACATCTCTGGCCTACATTTTTCAACCCAATTCTCTTCTACACAAATCTAATCAAAATAATGAAAATCCTACAAAAATCACCATCGAATAATCCAAACAAAACTATTCATTGAGTTCGCTCACAGAACTAAATTCAAAAAGCTGAAAGCAACCACTCGAGTAAGAGTTATATAACGAAGGAAAGGGGTTCAATGCATTCCAGATTCAATAAAAAATCTAATAAATTTGATAAAGCAGCGAACACAGCTCTCATATTTCTACAAAAAAAAATGATGTCCGTAGCCCAGTGGGCGAGCTTTGAGAATAAAGTGAATCCAGTTCAAAGGAGGTTCTTTCTATATTAAAAACAATATTTCAGTGCTTCTAGCTTCTAGAGCTCAACTCGCTTTCGCATGTACTACAAACACACACACACACATCACACATATTTGTTTGAGTGCGTAAGGATGTGTATATAAAAGCACAAGGATAAACCTGTTGAGATATTTTTTTAATTAAATTCCCTACCTTGGCCGTCGCTTTTTTTTAGTTTTCATTTATCTTTTTGCGTGTGTACAAGCTTGCTTTTTCTCGCATACTTATTTTTTTTATTTATCTACCGTGTGTTATTATTATTTTCTTTTTTCCTTCGAACCTTGTGCGGCACCGTCGCCGTCTTACTGAATTGCCTGTTATGGGGAGGCTGTTTCTTATATAGAGTATTGCAATAAAAAAGGATTTCATATTATACTCGTATATATATACACTTGCGGGCGAGCACGTTATCCATTTTCGCTTACGTATATTACGAGCGTTGTGCTCCGCGGAAAAGTGCTTTTCCTGAACATATAGTAGATAAGAATCTTGAATGATTTATTGATATAGCGATTTTCTATTTGCTCATGTGTATGCCCGTCGTTCTGTTTCAGGTGGTGCATTCCCGGCGTGAAAGTGATGCCGGAGTTTATTGGTGTGAAGCGCGCAACGAACTAGGAACGGTAAAGAGTCGGAACGCGACGTTGCAGGTTGCAGGTAAGCTCAAAAGATATTGCACATTGTCTGTATATGTATATGTGTGATCATAGTGTTAGTGTAAAATTTAATTTGTCGCCATAAATTGTGTCGGTGAGCGCTCGCAAGCTTTGCGGAGCTTATGAGCAGGCGCGCAGAGCTTTCAAGTGGAAAACAGTTTATTATACTTATATAGAGGAGGCTGAATGTCTTAATTTTTGTCCGACAATTTAGTGTTTGTGGCTGTGTGTATTATAAGAATTGTACATTTTTAGTACAGCCGTAGGACATTTATAAATTTACAGGTGAATTGTGAAATGGTAAAAGACCTTTAAAGCACACAGACATTTGCATATTTCAATAGAATTAAATGACTGTAGAACATGCAAGCGACTATGCAAACGCGACACAGTCCTCCTCCCCATTCAGCTGCCAACTTCCACCCCGGTTGGCCTGAACAAATAAACAAATATGTTTATGGACATTTCCGGACGTTGGCTGGAAAAAGCCCGTGTGCATTGTTGATGCTTTGCTGTATGTGTTGCATATATACCGTTCGTATCATAAACTGTAGTAACTCGCGGACAGGTGCTTGCCGGGGCATTAATGCAAGCTCTGGCCCAGCAGGCGTGCCACAGAAAGGCACACAGTAAATATTATTGTACCAAAACACATACATTCACAGAGTGAAAAAAGCACACGCAACGAATAAAAGTTAATTGGCTATTAAAGTCCTGTTTGGTCGAGGGTCCGGCGATAGCACGTCTCGCGAACGCTTTTGTATGCTATTATTAAATGATACTAGGGTGCGGGTGTATTCAAACGCATTGCGACATTGTATACAGTATTTTTTTATGTCTTAATTGCGGCAATGGATTTATTGTTGTTCTATCCAGATATCGTATACGTAATAATTATCCGATGCGAGTTGGCCGGAAGCTTAACGACAACAGCGGTATTGTGCCATAATCATAATTGATTATGAATAATGTAGCAATTGTGAATAATGAGCGCACGCCGGAACATTGAACTGAATACATAGTGTATTGTATATTTAATACGTAATGCATGTGTTTATGGGTCGTTAACAATGTATTAAGTACGAGTACCCGTGAGAGTTCAAAGTTTGCTGTTTATAAACCCACACAATGAAGCAAGTATTTATACCTTTTATACATTGAAGCCTCTCGTAACCTTTAAATGTTTCTGTTACACGCAGACTTATTTACATTTCATTGTTGAAAACACGAATAAAAACCACATGTAACATGTTCGACATACACAGAGAACTGGAATGAGTTGGAGTTTGGGGGTAGTAACAACATGCGCTTTTTGTGTATGCATTTAATCGATTTTTGTTTAAATTCTCCAGCAAATAGACGTAATTTCGACAGTTTTCATCGACCCAGATATGTGTAGCTAAACAATTACAGTATATATATATATATAAACTATGTTACCATTTTCCCTCGGCGCACTGGTATAATTATAAAATAAAAATGAATTTTATTTAATTTATAATCGTGGTGTGTACATTATAAACACACAACAAAAGCTTAACCTACATACTCACGGTGTTCAGTTTAACCGAACCAAACCATTACCACAGAGCAATTTTATTTTCTAAATAATGCACAGACCCCATTCGGTGAGCTTACCCACCCTTATATGTATAAATATATAGTATTATACTTATATGAGAGTGAGGAGCAATAATGTCGGGTCTACCTGCATTTAATATTTCGAATACATATATATTGTATAAAAGTAGCAACAATTATAATTATACCCACGCGAAACCACACGATATATGGAAATTCTATATCAGATAATTAACTTGTTGTCAGACAAATTATAGGTGGATTTGGCAATAGGAAAACGCCACAAATGTACGTATTGGAATGTCTGCAATTGTGAATGTATGTGTGTTCACTTGCGAAAAGCTCACCAAAGTTTTGAAATCGTGTACCGGATACAATACACTATATGGCCGACAATGAAATAGTTTCCGCATATATTTTCCATTGCCGCACACAGACAAAGATTGTGGCACGATGTCGAGCACGAACTTCTCTCACCTATATATTAAACTACGATATATAAATTATATATATACACGCGATTTGCACCGTGTAAATATATAGTACAAACATAAGGAAAATCCATTCGTTATAACTGTGTGAAGTAAAACCGCAGAAAATCTCTTGCGCACTTAATCAAATTTATACCCAGCATTTTGACATGTTTGCACCGTTTATCAAAAAAATATTATATTTTTCGCCGTCGGGAAAAGTGCGACTCACACACACACACACACATACGATATTTTTTTCATATATATGAGTGTGTCTGTGCAAGCATACAAATGGATATAGAGAGACCACTTCAGAATGAAACGTACTTAGAAAATAGATTGTGGGAAATATTGCATTCAAGAGAATGAAATATTGTTAGAGGAAATTTGACTTCTGCAGAATATATGTTATGTATATATTGTTTATATATACACATATTTGCAATACGATTTCTATTGTATACGACCGACGAGCGTTTTTTTCACTATTCATTCATCGATACACAAAGAAATACACCGGTTCAGGTGTATCCGAGAACGGTGTGTGCCTGGCGTTAGTTTAGATAAATCCTTCGTGTTTGTGAAAACTTCGAATATTTATTTGGAGCGCTTGCTCGCACTATATATTTGGCGAGACAATATAGAAAATTGTGTGCATAGCGGAGTTTTCGTTAAAAACATATTTTTTCTATTTAATAAAGGTAAACTGCGCTCTATGAATAGTGGACAGTTGACTAAGGAAGGAAGGTTGGACAGTTGCATAGTTCTGTTTGTGAAGCTATTGATTATATTTAAAAAAAATATATTTTTTGATAAATTCCGATCTGCTTTATTTTAGAACTCTCTTCCCAAGATCACAATTTTTATTTTCTTGAAGTACGATGCACTCATAATTAAATTAATTAAAGAAGAACGTTCATTTTAGAATTCCAAAATTCTATTTATTACTACTCACTAAATTGATAATAAAACTTTGTAAATTAAATTGTTTGTATTGTATTTTTATTCGAATTGAATTTAATGCAACTATTATTTATGTATAAAAAACAAGAGATACTCTTTCCATTTATGTAATTTAACAAAAAAAATCAATTTTATATTTAAATCTCCCTAACTACCTGACACAGTTTTCTTAAACCTAATTAACGACACTATAAAGAGCTGAAGCTCTGCTGCAGTGTTTCGAAAACTTTTGCCTTGCCCCATTCTTTTCGACAAAGTGTAATTAAACTTTATTGCTTTTCATTAAAATAAAATTAGCGAACTCTCGATATGTCGATTTTTCAGCGCATCTACATCTATTTCCATTTAAACACACACACACACATATATGCACAGAAAAAACGCAATTTCCTTTTAGGATATTAATCCATTCGACACTAATTACATGTGGAAGTTTAGTGGCACACACTCGTTTGGTTGTATGTATGTGTTTATATACAGGGAAATGTCAATATATATGTGAGTGTGTTGGGGTATACACGAGAGGGTGCGCCCGAAATCAAAACATCAATTTTCTGTACTATTTGCAATCAATTTAAAGTAATCAGGAAATAAAGATGAACGACACGAATCGCACGCACCACACATACACACAACGCACGATATACTGGCACACGCATCGGTTATTTTTAGCACTTATTAGGGGTACATGTGAAGGGTGGTGATTCGCTACATCCGCGTGATTTACACGTGCGTGCGTGTCCATTGTGCGATGTAATTATCTTTTCAAATTTTAATGGATGGCATTTGAACGTAGGTTACAAATGTATTATGTAACTCTTTGACATCCGTGTTAGGGGTTGTGCGGTATGTATGTACATGTATGTGTGTGTGGCACCCTCTCAATTGCGCACACAAGAAAAGCACACCTTTGCGCATTATTAAAATGCACTCTACGATGAATTTTCTCAAACGCCATCATACATAACACAGCTGCCAAACTCCCATTGTCTGTGTTTTCGTAGTGTTTGCATAAACGCATTTAAATTGCCGAATTTAACTTTCGTTTATCATATTCATAAAGCACACAAACACACTAACACATACGCGATAATAATAACGTGTTTATACTTATGTGTGTGTTAGTCTAGAATACGGTAAGACTTTGTCAGCCCTCCCCCCCTTATGCAGTACGAAAACGACCGTAATTTATTCTTAAGTGTCTCAACTTATAATATTACTTAGCTTCTAGAGTCCTACCCCACCCACCCCTATTTTTGGAAAATGTACGACCTCTTTCTCAAACTAAAAATGTCATTATGTATACCACATAAGCTTCCGCTGCACTATATTTATGTGCCGGAAAAGTTGGTCGTCGTCCCCTTGTTTCACATATTATACAAACTGCCCCACCGCGTGCATCGTTTGTGTGTATTTGTATGTGTGTGCGCACATATGAGCTCGGCTTGTGATCTTCAAACTTTAGAAAATCTTTGCCCATAAATCGTTAATCCCCCACCGTAATAGAACGTCTAATCCTCTATCATTACAGGTATAAATTAAAGTTAGCTTTGTGTGCGCTGCGCCGCGCCGGCTGCATGAAGAGGAGGCGGTACCCTCTGCGCACCATCATCGTATGTATGTGCATTAAAAGTGAAAGCTTCACTCGCTGTATCCGAACGCCATAAACTCTATAGAAGGGCCAGCGTTTTGTGTATTTTATGTATTATATGTGTATAGGTGTGTAATACCTGATGGTGAGCAATCAAAAGCGCGCGCATCCATTACAGCAAGCTTGTTCGCGTTCGCCACTGTTTTCCTTTGAGGAAGTTAACGAATGCATTACGTACATAATATGAGGGAAGATAAGGGTAGGTTTTATTGCCTGCATGTGTGCACTATATATTCGTGTGGTGCACTCAAGCAAACATTAACCTATTAGTAGCGTGAAGCCAACAACAAAGTTTGGCGAATCAGTTTATAAACGTGTGTTTACGTCTAAAGTTTTCAAGACACTAAAAGAGAATTTTCTTGCCATTTTACAGTGTTGCGTGAAGAATTCCGTCTAGAACCACAGAATACGAGAGTTGCTCAGGGTGACACCGCACTGATGGAATGTGGTCCACCGAAGGGTTCACCTGAACCAATTATATCGTGGCGTAAGAATGGACAAACATTGGATCTGCACAATTCGAAAAGGTAAGTTTTGTGTGTCTTGTCTTCTATTTTAAAATTATACTAATATTTAATTATGTTTTTTAGAGTTCGCCTTGTGGACGGTGGAAATCTTGCCATTCAAGATGCTCGCCAGTCAGACGATGGCAGATACCAATGTGTTGTGCGCAATACAGCTGGTGTTCGTGAATCATCAGTGGCTTTTCTTAAAGTACACGGTAAATGCGATGAAAACCATACGATTATAGTGTATAATTATATAATATTTTATATCCTGTTTATAGTGAAACCCTTCTTGATTCGTGGCCCGCAGAATCAAACAACAATTGTCGGAAGCTCGGTGACCTTTCAGTGTCGCGTTGGTGGTGAACCACTGCCAGATGTTCTATGGCGGCGCAGTGCGTCGGGTGGCAATATGCCATTGGGTGAGTACACAACCACATATATACAATTATATTCTATAAACTCTCAATGCTCTATTATGAAACACCCACGTAATGCCTAATGAATTGATTTCCATTTGGGTAATTGAGAATGTATGTGTCTATGTGTCTGCTAACGCTCGAACATGAATAAGGTTTGACGCGTTGGCAAATGATAGGGGTACAGTTGGGGTTGTGCGAATGTGTGATTGTACGAACATGAGACGCATAAATTAATTATCGAAACACACAAATTACAGGTCGAGTTCACATCTTGGAGGATCGCAGTTTGCGATTGGACGGGGTCACTCTGGAGGACATGGGCGAGTACAGCTGCGAGGCAGACAATGCGGTTGGCTCGATTGCAGCCACCGGAACGCTCTATGTTAACTGTAAGTCACGCAACCCTTTGCAAATATATGTACGAGAATTAGACAATTAATAATTGAACATAATCTCTATTTGCAGCTCCACCCAAGTTCCTTATTCGACCGAAAACACATATTTCAGAAATCGGCAAAGAGGCACTGTTTGAGTGTCAGTCCTCGGGATACCCAAAACCGACTATTTTCTGGTCTATCGAAGGCAATCGTACGCTTATGTTTCCCGGTCACAAATACGGTAGCATCGAGATCTCCTCAACGGTCGAGGGTCGAAGTGTACTGTCCATTGCACGTGTCCATCGCACTGACTCCGGCAAGATAATCGTTTGCAGCGCTGTGAACAGTGTTGGAAGTGTCAGTAGTCGTGTTGTACTATCGATAAACACACAAGAAGAAAGACCACCACCACTTATCATGCAAGGTCCTGCTAACCAAACCTTACCAGTCAAATCAATGGCTACGCTTCCGTGCAAGACATCCGGCATACCAACACCCATCGTATCATGGTACAAAGACGGTATTCCAGTACTACAGTCCGATCGCATTGAGTTCTCAGAAACTGGAACTCTTTCAATATCTGATCTCAACAAAGACGATGACACCGGCCTGTACACATGTGTAGCAAGCAGTCGCAGTGGCAAGTCAACCTGGAGTGCATACCTTAAGCTAGAACAACCTACTAATCCAAACATAAAGTTTTTCCGTGCACCTGAGGCGTCTACATACCCTGGACAACCCGGTAAGTAAAAACTGCTTTAATTCCATCAGTGTTTTTTTATTATTTAAACTGCAGCCAATTTGCTGCAGTTAGAAAGCGCACACACAATTTAAAAAAAATACACAAAATGCACAAGAGCGAATTGCACCATTTTTAATTTAATTTCCTCGATTGCATGGCCTGCAAAACATAACAAATGAAAATTGCGACTCTACTATAAATGCATATATTTATATACAAATAAACTGTGTTTGTATATATAATAAACAACACGTAATTCAGGCTGTCGTTCTAATTCAATTTTGTCCATTTACCAGTTTATATCTATTATATATTATTTGATAACAGAAAAATAATTTTTTTCCATTGGTTTGGTTTTTATAGGGAAACCACAGATTGTCGAGAAAACCGAGACAGGAGTCACGATTTCGTGGACACGCAGCAATAAGGTGGGTGCCTCTAGCCTGCTCGGCTATACCGTCGAGATGTTTGGTCGCAATGACACCGATGGCTGGCTGCCGGTTGCCACTCGACTACAGAACACGTCCTACACGCAAATCGGATTAACGGCAGGCATCAACTATTTCTTTGTGGTACGCGCAGAGAATGCGCATGGTGTCTCGATGCCAAGCCACGCGTCTGAGCCAATTGTCGTGGGCATTGTAAGTATACTATTTACGAGTACTACTATACTAAAATTATATATATATAATAATATACAAAAATGCTAAAGCACTGTGCAGAATATAATAGTAACATGTAGAATTTTAAAGGTATTTTCTTGTAAACAAACAAATACGAAAGCTCGTGGTAATTAATAACGTAATTGAAAATAAATGTTTGCTTGCGAGGTTTTCCAGACGAAAATGAAATACTCATTTTATCAAAAACACATCTTTTCCATTATAGCGTAGAGCTCTTTGAAATGAACGTATACAACACATACAATCGTTCTGTTTGTGCAATCAATTTAATTAATTTACTTATACACCCTTTTATCCAGTCGAAACCCGCGGGACATATGTGTGCATATGTGTTTGTTTACCTGGCATTCCGCTTTCTGCTTTCCATCAAATCAAAAATGTGAAAATGTAATATTTATCAATACCTTTCGTACAATTGTAGAACGATTTCAACATTGGACTCGATTTGAGCGAGGCTCGTGCCAGTCTATTGTCCGGGGACGTGGTCGAGTTGACCAAAGCAACGTCCGTCGAACCCACCAGCATGAGGCTATTCTGGGAGGTAAGCATAACAATTGAAATGCTGAACGTGAACAGCATCACACATTAAAAAAATGAGCACACCGGAATTAAACTATTTGCATTTCCCGCGCAGATCATCAACGGACAATATGTCGAAGGTTTCTATATTTATGCGCGCCAGCTCGACACACGCAACGAGTCCTACAAAATGATGACGGTGCTGAATGGCGGCGGTGCATCCACCTGCACCGTAAGCGGCCTGCTGAAATACACTTTATATGAATTTTTCATAGTGCCATTCCATAAGAGCGTCGAGGGAAAGCCGTCCAATTCACGAATTTCTCGTACAATGGAGGATGGTGAGAAATATATTTTTTATATTATATTATACATTTTTTTACAAAAAAAAATTTCACTCGAAAAAAAATAGTGTACATTTAATTATGTCCGCTATACAACAAAATGCAAGCTTTATGCTTTATTCATATTTCGCAATTTTTAAACGTTCTGGAATTTTTGTATTGTATGCATATTTTCCAACTTTTTATTTATTTATTTTTACACTTTCGAAATAATACCAATTTAATATTCTTCTTCTTTCTCGGTGTATGTGCAGTTCCGAGCGAGCCTCCATCGCACATGGAAGCTTTACTGCTGAATTCCTCGGCGGTCTATTTGAAGTGGAAGCAGCCGGCGTTGCAAGCTCATAACGGTAAGTTCAGCGGTTTTTGCCCCGTACATTATTATACAATTAAATTTGTGTGCGCTTTGATGAAATTTAAAGTGCAATTAAACGGCAAAGCGCCAGTGGGCAGGGGTTGGATCGACGGGCGGCGTGGTGGTCCATTGTTTTTATGCAGTGTTAGAGATAGCAAGCTTGTTTTTTGTTTTTTTTTTGAGTAGAGCAACTTTGTACAAGCTGTTTTTAATTTGTTTTTACAAACAAAAAGTTTGCAAACAATTTTGGTACGTTTTTTTTCCAGCTAGTTTGGTTTTTCTTGTACTTTTTAATCCACCAGAATATAAGTATTGTGGTGTTTGATTAAATAAAGGTTGCTGATGGCATGTAATATTGGTAGAAGTAATTTTTAAGCAACATGTTGGATTATAAATATCTATCTATATATATAGTCAAACACAATTTAAATTTCAGTAGCTTAGGGTATTAAATTTAAATTACAATTAAAAATAGTTTTATTTTAACTATAAAAATTGTATTATTATTGAATTCCATGAAATACAATCTGCATTCCATTATTTATAGAAAAAAACACGCTAAACGTTATTATCATTCAAACCCTTTCGTTTGCCCTACGATTACAAAACGCTCCGCACGTTCGCATATTTACATACTAATTTACCTGCCCCGACGCGCACACATACATACAATCAAACACACACCCACGTGCCAACAAACGTTCTCTATTGAATAATTAATATGCATTATCCGTATTTATGTTTCCTATATACAGGTCTCCTTACCACATATCACATCATCGTCCGTGGCGTCGACATTAATTTGAATAAATCGCGTGTACTCACGAATGTCACCATCGATGCGGACACCCCAACCCTACTGCTGGCCAATCTCACCGAAGGTGTCACGTACACCGTAAGCGTGGCAGCCGCCAACAAGGCCGGTCAGGGACCATACAGTGCACCGGCAACACTTCGTCTCGATCCTATTACCAAGCGATTGGACCAGACATCGTCACACCGGTATGTTATATATTTCCATATCATTAATTCACTATTTATCTCTCCTGTATGTAATTTCGCCACAAAAATCCTATTATATATACATTTATATATTAAAAACTTTATTCACCATTTTCAGATATCCCATAAATCACAGCCATATGGACGACTTCCTGACGCAGCCCTGGTTTATAGCCCTATTAGGTTCAATTCTTGCCATTATGATGTTATCATTCGGCGCTATGGTGTTTGTTAAACGAAAGCACATTCTCATGAAGCAGAGCTCCCTTAACGGTTCAAGGATCAGAGGTGAGTTAAAATGTGTATAT
>JANSTU010033085.1:0-11806 GCA_027564075.1 Bolitophila hybrida
CTTTTTCAGAAATAGGCTATTAATAGCAAGAGAAACCTACTGATTTAAAGTGCTACATTCGAAAAACACTTCGGTCTTCCTGCCGTTATTGAACCGGCGACCACCCATAAGCCAGGCCAACGCGTTAACCCACTCGGCTATGGCTATGGTTCATATCAACATATTGTAGAATGACATATTTATGAAGTGTGATTTTGAGATTTTCAAATATGCGATTAGATTCGCAGATTCACATAAACAATTTACAATATAACCAATTTACATAATAACAATTTAACTAAAACAATGTACATAAAATCAATTTACATAAAATAATTGTTATTATGTAAATTGTTATGTACATCTTAAAATGTTTAATTGCAAATGTGTTATTCTGTAAAAGGTTATTTACATGGATTTGAATATTAAATAATGACCCAAGAATATCATAATTCCGGATAAGTAGAGCGTTAATATTGAAATAATATTTTTATTTTGATACTTTTTCTCAAAAAAAATCTTGAAATGTTTAATAATAATTATTATTATTATATAATTCTTTTTTTTTTAAATAATTAATGATATTTTTAATCTTTGTTATTAATATTGTATAATTCTTCCATATATCTTTTTAACAAAATCATTACTGTTATCAAATTTTGTATTCTGTGTTTGTACTCGGGATATGTCCTCGGAAGTGCATTCTTCTCACCAAAAAATTTGGTGACAAAAATGCACTTGAGAAGAATTTAGTACTTGTTAGTGAATTCTTGTCATAGTAAAAAAATACATAACTCCGAGAAGGCAGACCATGCATTACTTTTTCTGAGGCAAGTCATCCATAAAGTCGTACTAGTCTTTGTCCTCCACAAAATGTAATTCATGTTGGAAATGCAATGTTTTCATAGTAGTTATTTTATATCAAAAATATCAAACCGAGCTGTAATTATAAATAAAATAATTATAGAAAATTTGTACAAATAAAATTCATACACATGAAATATTTTTTTCGAAGTAACTTGGTTCCGCTCGCGAAGTTTATTATTTATTTTACGTAAATCAGGCCTGACACATAGGGTTTAAGGTCAGTTACAAGTCTAATGCGAACGGACAACAATGCCAATCGTTATAGAAATAAAAAAGGGTATTACAAATAATGATTCATTAGAGACATATAGTACTCGGTCAAACAATTTAGAAAATAATTTGGGAATTAGTCAGCATTGGTAAGTGGTCCTTATTATGGATAACGTATGTATATTTTCCGGCATTTCATTTTATTTTTTTTTAGAGAAATTCATGAATTACATGCAAAGTGTTAATGTCTGTAAATGCCGGAAAAACTCAAAAACATTTACTCAAAATGTCTGGTAGGTATATAGAAAATACACATTGATTTATTTAATACTAACTCGGAAAATATTTTTAGATAAATGAACTAACAACAATTCAACATTAATGCAGCCTGTATAGAACAATGGGGTCTATCACAACAAACGTCAAACTGCGTAAGAGATTATCTTACGAAAGAGCTGCTATTTGGCTTAAACATTTTAAGAGAAGAAATAATATCAGTCCTTACGTAAGAGAATGTTTTACGCAGTTTGACGTTTGTGTGGTAGACCCCAATGTGAAGATCTTGCTAGATATATATATATATATATATATATGTATGTGTTACGTGAGTTGATGTAATGTGAACCAGTATAACTTGTTTTGTTGTAAACATACAATTTTTGGTAATATTTGGTTATTTCAGAAATATTTTATATACCTCTTCCACAAACAATAACAATATCAATATTTATGTAACATGTAAATATGTTATTGATATTTTTTGATGTTGGACATTTATTTTGTATTTTCTTAAAGATTTTAGAACGCAACTCAAAATGTAGAGATATATGGAGAGATTCCTTATTTGTTTTTTACCAACACATATGTAAAAGCTAAAGCGGCGCTAGCTTTATGTCTATGTGTTTACGTGTTTTTTTGCGAGAGGGTGAAAAATCATACAATTTTAGCATAATCAATAAACTTGTGAAATGCAGTAAATGGTTCCTGGTTTTTGGTATATGGTTTGTAGTGGAGTTAAGGCATTTGGATCGAACAATTTGTCGCAGTAAAATTGAGTGTCAACACAACTTGTCATTTAAAAATTAGAGATGTGGTTTCTAATAGTTTAATATTAAATGCAATCGCCAATTGCATTAGCAATAAAACAAATTTTATATAATCGGAAAGAATTAATTAACTAAATATCAGTAAATCGTTTTCTTAAAAACAAAAGAAGAACAAATTACTTAAAATAAGCACATTTTCTTTCTTATTTTACGAATAATAATGGAATAGGATACAATTACTTAGGTTTCGAAAAAATCTTGATTTTAGTAAATGTTTTAAATAATATATTTGCATGTATCAAGAAAAATATTAGTTTCATTTTAACACATATCAGCATGAATTACTCCACAATTTACTGGCGATATTCATTGGAATGAATAAAATCGATTTTCTTGCTTTCGAAACATTAATTTACTAAATTCAAAAACACATTTTCATAAATCAAGCAAATTTTTGTTTGATAGGCTATTTTCTTGATTTATGCCAGTTGCATAGTTTTTTCTTTCCGTGTAAAAATGTATGTAAATTGCTTGATAATATAACTTTTTTAATATAAAAATAATATAAACAAAAAAACTGTAAAACTGAATGCGCATGTGTATATATTCTATTCTCTCTATTCAAAAACTTGGAAATAGCGTATAAAAATTGCGGCGAAAAGAGCTCATTTTTTTTTTTCGTCTACAATGCCATTATTACTGAAAACTTGTTACAACAGTTTTCAGTAATAATGGCATTGTAGACGAGTCACCAAACTTTCATAAAACACGCTTTCATTCGCCTATTTCCTTGGCATATGTGCCCAATAAATTCGGCTTCAAACGACGAGAGAAATTCAATCATAGTTTAACGACTCAGAAGCAAAATACACTTGCACCACAAAATTATTATTATCTATCTCTTCTTCTTCTTATTTGACACCAAATTTTTCAACCCAATATGGTACCTGACTCAAAATTATTTGACAATTGTATCGACACCAAATTGTTTACACAAAACTGTTTACATCAAAATTGTCGGCGTCAAGTCGTCCGGATACCAATATCTGTAAATTTTTTTAATGACATCACAGATCACACAATCATTTTTTTGTTAAATAACTTGATGACTGACTGACTATATATGAACCAAATTGTTAGCAAAAGTGTTGGTCAGAAGAACTTACTTGTTTTTAATAGTACTGCGCTAGGACAGTCGCTCCGAAAATATTCAAAAGGCTATACCATTTCTTATGGAAGCAATTTTCGACAAAACCCCATTTGTATGTTTCGTCTTAGGATTGACCAAGGAATACGAAGTTTGTCTATCGATCTACAAATCTACTTTTTTATTACATTATCGTACATAATCCTAAAGCAAAGAGTACAGTATAATTAAAAAATCCAGAAGTTTTATACATACGAGTATATGTATTTACTATAAATACATGCGTACATCTGTAGTAGCATTCTGTAAAAAATCGAGTCAATTAAAATATGTTCCGCATTAAATTAATTAATTAATTAAATTTGTAAAAACAAATGCTTACTACATAAATTTGGGCTGAGAATGCTTCACTACAAGCAATGTTTTGGTATATAACTGACATTATGTGAATGCTCTTTATACTGACCGATACAAAAACATATTCTATATTTAAACTGACCTTCAGTCAATTTCAGGTAGTGTGATCGACAATAACATTTAGCCTAAAAACATCTCAACGGAAAAACAATATACAAATTTCAGTCCCTACTAAATATAAAAGTGAGAAATAATCTTCAACTCAAACACAGCATCGCGCAAACAACAAAGGATTATTTATCTATTTTTTTTGTTTGTTAAGATAAATGATTGCCCGGCTAGGACCCTTTAATTTGCATAAACACTGCGCGCCTGCCCGGTAAACAACAGAAGACGCAAATACGCATGCACATATCAAAATATGCGTATACTTTCGATTGTTCAATTTAGAGGTCATCTCGTGAGATGCGACAAAGAATGGTTTTATACCTGTTGACAGACACAAAAAAATGAAAGCGCCGTCCCCTCTCGGATATGCGAGCATTAGCGGAAGGGTCAGAGTCGTCAACCCCACAACATCCCGATGTCGGTATTCATAATATTTTTCATTAGCTGCAAATGGACCTCATGTGACCTCTTCGCTAGCAATGATCTATGCTCGAAACATGTTAAATAAAAGTGAAAAAGGAAATCCGTAGAGTAAAGGGTTCATCGAAAAGCAGATGCCTATATATTATTTTTAAAGTCATGATTTATGAGCTTTATTACGTCTAGGCACAAGAGAATTCCTCTGGAAGTAGCGTGAGACCTTGTGATCATGATAACGCTTTAATACGGTCTTATAGTCTTGGACAATTGCCTATATATATTTATTTGCAACCGACGGGACGTTCTCGTATAGTTTAATCATACATTTTGAAATTTGCAAGAAATTATTATATACATCAAATTAAATGAATTCAAAGCAAGTTGTACTTGTGTGATTACGCATTTTACCACATTCAGACAAAATGTTTTACATTAAGTACAACGAACTAATTTATGTATTTGGTTTGTGGGAAGGTAAGAAAATAAAATATAATCGTAAAAGCCAAACGACTCAAACGCGCAACAATATACTCCCATTTTCATATAATTTGTATGTTCTTAATTGTATTTAATGTCACCCATTCAATTGATAACGGACGTCGAAAACTGTGTTCTTTATTTAAATGAATAATTCTTTGTAAACAGCTTTCGCACATATACACACACATATATTACAAACTCAGCTGCGATAAACAATAAAACCACACTATATAGCACGTCACCTGGGAAATGAAGGTGATAATAATTTTTGCGATAATTGTTGCGCGTGTTTGCTCGTGGTTGTTTTCGAATCCTTGAATAATCAGTATCTTAGTGAGCACATTGTATTAGTTTCTGCTAATCAATCTAGTAATATAAATAATTAGCATTTCTATTGATTGTGTTTTTGATGACTGCAGTTCATTTTTTATCACAATATTTAAATACATCCGAAATACAGGTTTGTAATGTATGTTAATTTACTCGCTGGAGATTGTTTTGTATAATTAGACAAATAAAAAAAAAAAAAAACAATCTCAAGACCTGGGGTTAAATTATTAATAATAATATTATTTTAGTTACTGTATGCAGTTTATCAATAAAAAAAACATACAAGCATTTGATAACAGTTTTATGTTTTACGTCTCTTTATTGCAACTTAAAGTCTGAAAGGACACCTAAGGTATTGTTGTGAAAATGCGTAGTTTTTGTTTTTTTTATTAATCCACCCAGACGGAAATTAATTGAGTTTTACTGTACTTTCCCGTAATCTGCGACCAGGGTTTAAAATGGAGGACGCCAACGATCAACCCTCTTCTTCTGGCCTATAGGCGGAACTATAGAACCGGGAGCATGCTCAACTCACTTAAATAACAACAAAAACGGAAATAAATTGGTAAATAAGTCTTTTTAATGTTTTTAAATTTTTTAATAAATGTTATCTATGTCTTTAAGCATAAACATTTTGCTCTTAGATTAAAATGAATACATTTAATATTTATACATTTAATATGAATACATTTAATATTTATTGCAACTTATTTACAACTTAACCAATTGTAATCTAGTAACCTTTGTTCCAGTACACTTACCTAATTAATAAATTTGAATAATCAAAACCAATTATACATGATCTAAATGCCCGATTCCGCGCACCCTTCTAAAAACAACTCATCAAATGTTCAACGTCATAAAATCCAAATCATCTGACCCAAATTAACTTTTATAATCAAACGTAAAATTGCGTTTAAAACCGCATTGCGCAATGCGCATCCACCCTCGCCTGCGACGACGATCAACACATTTATCATCCTGCCCATATAGCTTGTTCTCACCCATGTATATACGGTTGCTGTAGTGCAAAGTAACCATACCACCAGCCACCACCCGTAAATGGGGAGATAAATACATCACATTATCTGCCTCATTGTTACGCCGGCTTTTAGCTTTTCTCCCGATACATAATATGCTTGTTAATATAAATGTACATGAAGTACTTATATGCTCTATAGTATATGTTTGTTTGGATTTAAAGGTTTGGCATTGTTATGCGACTAGTATTGTGTGTGACGGCGCTACCCGCACCCTCTTCATTTTCGGTCGGGGTGGGTGTGTGTGCACGCGCGTGTGTTAAGTTAATACAAATATTTGGCATTTAAAGAGATGAGCATATTGTATTGGATTTTGATACGGTCCATGAAGCACGTGTTGACCTTTAAAGTTTGATGATGTAATGAGTTGACTTTTTCTTTTATACACAATTCGAAACATACTCGTAGAAAAAATATAATTATAAGTATTCAATATTTAATGCTTACAAAAACCATATATTTTACCATTATTTTTTTAGATTGGGTTATAATTAAATTAAAACAAAGCGTCATGTTTAAAATAAATAAAATTTTACCATTTAGCTAATCTCTCACTTTACTTTATGTGGACTACAATCGTTTGACGGTTTGGGAATCTCCTAGCTTGTCTTTATTTTTTAAATTCGTTTATTATTGGGCAATGTGAAATACAAAGATATCTTAATCATAATTATATTATATCTGTTTTTTTATTAAATTTGTTATTATTATTTGTGTGATGTTTTAAAATATTAATATTTTTTATTTCCTCAGAAAGACTCTATAAAAACCGAGACTGAATTTTGTACTTATTGTCGGGATGTAACTACATATTACAATCAAATATATTTTTATGTTACAAACTGAGTATATGGGATTAGTAAGCGTTTCGTCTTAACTTTTCTATGATAAATTCGAAGCTCTTTTTACTTTCTTTGTATGTAGTAATGCCCGTATTTTGTAGACCAGAATTTGGAAGGAATTTGTTTGATTGTATGCTTTTTATAAAATTTTATATATATATTAGTTCTCTGAATTCATTGAAATTTCTTACTATTGAGTTTTTGATGTAAGGTAAGTTTTCCATAAATTTTATATCGGTATTGAATAAGAATTGATCAATTCGCACCCTGTTTGTTTTAAGGATGAGATTCCTATTTTAAAAAAAAACTTAATTTTTAGGCTTATGATAATTCTGGTCTGATAAGTTGGCTGCAAAATAGATATAGTGATTTGGTATGCTGACTACGTTCAGAATGGGATATAAAAGAGATTTTGCGATGGTTTTTGTATAGCATGTTTTAAGTAAACCTCGTTTTTCCAAAGATTCATTAGTTGCATACCAAAATATTTAATGTTATTTGTTCGTTCAATGTTGTGTTCACCTATATATTTTAATTCATTGATTTTATGTAAATATTGGGTTATAAAGATGTTTCTGCTTCTTCAAGGCAGTATGACAGTGTTTTTTTGAAACCATTTTCCAGTTTTTTTACCATTTACGTCGAGGATGGCAAATTATTCCTTGTGCGATGCCGCACACCAGATTCATTGACCATTACAGGTTCACACGAGTGGTCAGGTCATGCAAATGTGCTGTTTGTGTTGTGCTACTCCTATTGGAGCTACTGTGCTCTAACACTCACAACACATCCCCGATGGTTATGAGTCTTAATTTGCCCTGACGCGACTCTAACAACTTTGCAGGGCAAATGCGCATATTTTTTGAGTTATCTCTATGCACCTAGATCTATCTTGCTATTTATATTCGGAGTCGTGAATCATCAACGCCATCATACACTTATTGTTCTAAAAGGGTGCGTGTGTATATATATTAATTGATGACATTAATGTTCCGTTATTCCAAATCAAAAACCTATTTCAGAAATAGGCTATTAATAGCAAGTGAAAACTACTGAATTAAAGTGCTACATTCGAAAAACACTTCGGTCTGCCGGCCGGGATTGTGCCGGCGACCTCCCATAAGCCGGACCAACGCGTTAACCCACTCGGTTATGGCTGTGGTCATCGTTATCATAGCGAGTAGCCAATTTCTATTCTACGCCATAGAATTTGACCAAGATGGAAAAAGCAGTCTTTGAACAACTTATCCGGAAAATATTATTTTGCAGCTGCAACACTGGCTTTCTTATAGTCAGAAATGAACATATCTGTCTTAAGATTCAGCTGGTTATCGCATGAATATTCACAGATACTGTAGAAAAGCTCCTCATACGCTATATATATCACTTCAAAATAGACAAATGACGTATACTGGAATATGTGGTTTTTATATATATATATGTCTGCCATTGTCGGCCGTTAGCTTGTCAGTGATTACAAAAAGCTCTCCTAAATGGTAAGAAATGTAATCAATATAAAAAATATAAATATAAAAAAGAAATAGAATTAAAAATAATTTGTTATTAACTTCTACAGACTAAGTTTTCGGGAATGTCGACCTCATCTAAAGTTATTGGTTCGGTTATGTTGCCGGCTCGAACACTAATAATTTGATTTAATTGAGCTTCGTTTCTGGGTAAGTATACACGATTTTCCTCAATGCAGCTTATAATAGACTCTCGAATCAGCTGGCACGGACGTTTATTTGAAACACTTGCATTTTCTTTTAACATCGCGTTTGCTTGATGTACTGAATATGCAGATGCTAGCGGGTCGTGGTTATGTGTGTGGTTTTACAAATACGTTTTATCCATTCTTTACATTTGTGGGCACACAACACTTGCATGACAAACTTTTGCGTTTGTCACACTAATTGTACTAATAATTGTACTACTGACAATTTGTCTTTTCCTTTTTGAGATTTCGTAAGCGATACATTCATTTTCGTGTGTTTTTGTGTGTGTACTTTTGTTTGAAAGTTGGCAGTGAGAACACGAATTATGCAATAATAAATTACACCTCGACAATGAAAACTTGATTAAAAATATTTCAATAGTGGCATAAGTATATTTTAGTATGTAATATATAACTAGTACTTCAATAAATATTTAAAGTAACATACACATATATACATTTAAATAGTTTTAATTTTATTTTTTGGATTTCTGGATTTTGGATTTTGTCATTTAGTATTTTTTTTGGATTTCGTCCCGCACCCACCTGTAATAGTTCTTTCGAGTATAAAAAACGTTATACATTTTTTCCTTTGAAAATTTAAACACTATTTCAACACATATATAAACAGGTAAAAAGAGAAAGTTTTTTTACAATGTTTTCCCATTTTACAATAATAATTTTTTTAACGTAAATCGTGTTTTTCAATTTGCAACTGCTGCCAAAAATTAAACAAAATCGAAAGAAACTCCCTACCTAGGAAACATATATTTTGTTTTTGCTTCAGATCCTGTAACGAGATGAAGTTCACAGCATAACAACATATTTTTATTTATTGATATTTTTAATTGATTTTTTAAAAGAGACTCCCATTAAGTATTTGTTTAGTGTCGTCGTCGGAGTATTATATCAATTTTATATTGTTTGTTGAAGAAAAACTAATGGGATCGACGGAATTAGTTTGTCTTTCAATTTTCTTGCCTGTGCTATTTGAGGATGCAATGCACGAAATCAGACTGATCTGTCAGTAATATTCTAGGAGTACCGGTGTTTTTTTTACTTTAGTGTTTCTCATATCTGTTGTGGAAAGTAGGATTTTCTCTTCGATTTCGTATGTGAAATCGGGTTCGCTACAAAATTTCTGTGATTTTTGTGATATGAGCCTAGCAAATTAGCTGTATATTTATTGTTGCAGATTTGAACAAAGTTTAGTTTTATGCCATTATGGTTGATTTGTAAGCGATATACTCTCAAATTAACGTCTACATGTAACTAGTTATACTCGTATTAAAAAACCGGACCAGCTAATTGCATGTGGAAATAGGCGATGATACAGAACATTTTTTACACTTCATCTGTAGTCTCCTTTCATATATTAAAGATAACATGTTCATTCATCTGGAAGCTCTAACTTTACTAAAGTTTTCAGGATTAAAGACATTCATATTGCGTCTCCAACAAATTTAAGAAGTTCTACGAGCACTGTGTCATTTACCGCCTATTAGTTATTTTCTGATATTAAAAAAACGTATATTCTGATTTAGACGATTGTCGAGGAATATAATTCTCCAAATATAACCGAAGAGCACATTTAAAAATACAAATAGTTTACAGTTAATAATTAAATATATATACTATATATATATATACCATATAAGTATTACAATACACAAATCGCATAATAATAACAATAACTTAAAAATTAAAGTAAATACATTGCGCGTATAAATTCGTGTTTACACACAAAACACTCACACTCACATTTAATAAGAAATAATTAATAATTATGATTTCATCATGTAACAAACAAGATAATTGCAATTATGCGAGATTGCTATAGACTAAGCATTTTTCATTTTGTTTTGTTGGCGTGCCACCAATTAAATGGTGGTGAAAATTATATGTACGCGCATAGTTAAGACAATATGTATATAGGCATATAAAAAATGAGTTTCTGTGTGTGTGTGTGTGTATACTAATTTAATTGTAAGACAATGCGAAAACCACGCTTTTGTCTGTTTGTTCTTAAGTTGTTTGGCGCGCGCGAACACACGCGCATTATTAAACATTTTAAATGTATGCGCCTCCGTCTTTTGCGCTTCTTTGTGTATGAGTGTGTGTGTGTGCGGGTGTGATGAGCTCAAGTTTAAGCTCGAAATGGAAAACGCATTATTAAATCACAGAATATAATATAATAATAATACAACAATATCGAAATATATAAAAATCTATTAGGAAAACTGCAATTATGATTGCGATGTGCGATTTCATTTTCAATGATATTTTAATTAGCGCACAGGTACTTTTAAATATAATTGATGGAAGTGTTTGCATCTATAAACTATGAAGGTGTAAGCGTTGTGAAGGTATTATATACGTTTATTTTTATGAGTATGCAAAATGTACGGATGGTCGGAAAAGATACTTAAAATTGTATGTGATGCAATGAACAGTGAAACCTGAATTGAGAACGTAGTATATTAAATATAGTCGTGTATATTATAATGGATTCGATTCATTGGTTTCATCGAGATCTAATTAATTTTAGTTGATAACAGATTTTTTTTTGATTAAATTCAAAATTCTGTATTAATAATATAATATGTTATATATAATTTTGTAACATAAAACATCGAATTAGTGTTACAGAATTGCAATATAACTAAATAAACTAATCTTATAAACAGAAGTTTATCATGGAAAAATTGAATTGATTGAATTAATTTTAAATAAAGGTATTAATTTGTTAAACAACATTATTGGAGATATATATGCTTAAAAAGATTATCAAATTTCATCAAATATTTATTTTAATTTTGCCATTTTGGTCATGGCAATAGTGTTAATTAGAGACATGAAATAATTGTTTGACGGTAAATGGTGGCATTACTGTTAATCAGAAACAAGCCCCTGATTTTTTTTAAAATGTCTAAATCCTCAAAATCTTCTTGATATGTTACATCCAAACAATCATGATAATTGCTATATATGTATATACATCATCATTTTCAGAACTTAACAGTGTTAAATAATGTGAGTGGCAATTTAAACTGAATGCCATTTAACTCTTTTTTAAAACTTCACTTTTTATTTAACCACGACGGCTCGATTTCGTGCGAATAATTCGGTGTTTCTAAAGGGTTTTTCAATAGGTGCGCTTCAACTTTTTTTTTTAATAAAACACAAACGGTTTGACTTTTCAACTA
>JANSTU010033096.1:0-11802 GCA_027564075.1 Bolitophila hybrida
CAGTAGCTCCAATAGGAGTACCACAGCACAAACAGCACATTAGCATGACCTGACCACTCGTGTGAACCCGTAATGGTGAATGAATCCGCTGTGCGGCATCGCACACTGGCCCTATATCCCACAAGGGATTAAATGATCCAATGAGAGATGACAATATATAGGAAATGCCTCAAAAAAAAAATGTTCTATTCTCGTTCCATATTTGATTTGCTATGTTTAAACCGAGGTTTAAACTCCAAGGTTTTTCAATTTTCTTTCGCATTCTATTGTATGCCCAAACAAAAAACCTTTTGCTAACGAAAAACTGACCCTGGTTTTTACAAGACAAAACAAAATATGTTTAATTATATATATTTAAATAGTATTCTCAATTTTTATATGACGTTCCTACTATACCAATAATACGAAAACTACCATACCGATAACAGCTTGTCAAAATAAAAAATTGGCAACGCTGCCCACTGCAAATTGAACAATATCAATATGTACGGTTTCGGTTTCGTTTGGTTGGCTGTATACGCTCTTGTGACTCTATTCATTATTTTGTTGAACCTGAACCACGACGAAGACTATTAACGCAATGGCACAGTGTCCCAGAATCGTATTGTGCTCAAAGCACCTGCTTAAACAGAACGCAGCTTCCATGGTGACACGTTCCGGGTATGTTATATTTCCAATAAAATAGTATATATAAAATTTTGCTGGAGAGGTTATGATTATTTTCCACATTATCTAACCTTTAGCTTTATCGAAAGGTCATAGTAATTTTCATAAGTTTTGACTGTGGCTTATCATTAAAAATATGTTGTCGTACTCCAATGGAATAATAAATATTATCAAATCAAAGTTTTTTATTGTAATTTTGTTTAACAAAACGTTTTAAGCGCGATTAAAAATTATATATTTGGGACTTTGGTTATTATTGCATACCGGCTAGGCACGCACTCAATGCATGAAAAAAAAACTATTTTTAAACTTGTAATTTATTTTAAAATTTGGGAAATAATCGGAATTAATTTTATTTTTTTATTTCCTTTTTAAGATCATGGTTCTCGGCCGTGAAAATGGGTCCACCAGATGCAATTCTTGGTGTGACTGAAGCTTTTAAGCGTGATACCAATCCCAAAAAAATTAACTTGGGTGTTGGAGCTTATCGTGATGATAATGGTAAACCTTTGGTGTTGCCAACCGTGCTTAAGGTCAGTATAATACCACCGGCTGCATTACAAAATAATAAACTAATTTAATAATTTACAGGCTGAACAAATTATTCTCAACAAAAAACTGGACAAGGAATACTCTGCCATCGGTGGAAATGCTGACTTTTGCAAATTGTCATGTGAATTGGCATTAGGCGAATCAGCGGCTCAAGCTGCAGGTGCCACGGCTACAGTTCAAGTAAGAAAAACTCGAAGAAAGAAAATTCAAAGTTACGTATTGCATAATACTAATATAAAAATAGCATATTTATTAAACTATTTAATACTCCGGTGGGCAATCCTTTCGAATGGGTAACGTGGCCTGTCAAGCCAATACGAGATGTGTGACTTATTAAAATAGTTTTAGTTAAATGCAGGTGTGCAAATAGTGTGTATAAACCTGTCAATATGTTGTATCTTGTATGTGTATGTTGTATATGTGTGTATATAAAATTGAAAACAACAGATACAGAGATATTATTCAAATAATACATAATACATAATATATATAATATTATCAGTTACATTCTTCAGTTGTATCTGTTGTTCAGCTATAATGTTGACTTCATAACAACAGCAGATATTTGTCTACCTTGATACAATATTGTCACATTTTCGTCTAAAAAAGCAAACAAAATATGATGGGCATTTTTTTGCATTTTTAAACAGTGGAAAAACGTGTTTTTTTAACGGATTTGGAGTGTCGACTAACGTATCAGAATTATCACAGTATACTGTTTGGTAGGCATTGTTTCAACCAAATCCAACATCACTCGTGAACCTTCTTTACGGTGTAAATTTGAATTTAAATTTAGGTGTTTTAATATGCCTTGACGTGATTTTAACAACCTTGCAAGGGAAATGCGCATATTTATTTATTTACCGAGACCTATCTTGATCTTTACTCCTACTCGGTTATGACGTCTCGAAGTTGGTTTAGATATATTGCGAGAATTTAGTCTGATTAACTAAAACTGATGTGGCCTGTCTAGGCCATGCGGATTTGAAGTCTTTGTCTCACTTTTTAAGTTTAAAATGGCCCTGCTAGGACTAATTACTCTTCGAAAGATTTTAAACTACAACTATAAATATTTACAGACAATCAGTGGAACTGGTGCTCTTCGTGTTGGTGGTGCATTTTTAGATGCTCACTGGGCTGGCAACAAGGAAATCTACCTGCCTACTCCGTCATGGGGAAATCACACACCCATTTTCCAGCACTCTGGATTAAAGGTCAATAAGTACTCTTACTACGACGCCAAAACATGTGGATTTGATTTCCAAGGTGCCCTGAGCGATATTAACGTGAGTTTCCTAAATATATTATTGTTGTTGTTCTTTATCAACTTATTAACATTTAAATTATAGAAAATCCCAGAGAAATCTATTATCTTGTTGCACGCTTGTGCACATAATCCTACCGGTGTCGATCCTAAACCAGAACAATGGGCTGAACTATCGCAGCTTATTAAGAAGCGTAACCTGTATCCATTCTTTGACATGGCCTACCAAGGTTTTGCCAGTGGTAACATTGACAAGGATGCCTTTGCTGTCCGTTTGTTCGCAAAGGATGGACACAACCTTGCGTTGTCCCAAAGTTACGCCAAGAATATGGGTAAACTTTTATTTTTATGAATTTAATAACAAATCACTAAAAACAAATAATCACAGGTCTATATGGTGAGCGTATTGGTGCATTTACTCTTCTCTGTCAAGATAAAGACGAAGCTGACAGATGTATGTCTCAGTTGAAAATCTTAGTACGTCCAATGTACTCCAATCCACCTATTCATGGAGCTCATTTGGTCCGTGAGATTTTAGGAAGCAAGGATCTGCGTGCCGAGTGGTTGCTTGAAGTAAAAGGTATGGCCGATCGTATTATCAACGTTCGTGCAGCCCTCAAGGAAAATCTCGTTAAGCACGGTTCGTCTAAGCCATGGGAACACATTACTGACCAAATTGGAATGTTCTGCTTCACTGGCATGACACCCAAACAGGTAAAAATCCCTATAAATAATTCCAGCCTAGAAACAGTAACATATATTTGTTTACAGGTTGAGCAAATCACCAAGGAGTTCAGCATTTACTTGACCAAGGATGGACGTATTTCAATGGCCGGTGTCACCAGCAAGAATGTTGAATACTTGGCTGAAGGCATGCACGCCGTCACCAAATAATTATCTTACATTATTACCACGATACGGATATTATATAAGAAAAAACAAACATTCGCACACGCCAACTCTACACACATTTTCCTTTTGCATTTTTAAAATACAAATTAATCTCTAACCACAATGGAGCTTATGAAGTTCCATTTGGTGGTGTTTATTACTATTATGCTTTACATTTCTTAATTTGAGATACATTCTTTATATTGTATTGTAATTTTAAGCTGAAATAGAAAAATTCAATATATTTTAATAATCAATTGTAATCGGTGTTTTATTTTATATCTTGATAATCCTTTTCTCGTTATTATTGGTTGTTGCGAGATTTTACAAGTCTGTATTTCAGAGTATAGCTGCGTTATGAGCTGTACAACTGGAAGGTATTTTGATCTAATATTAGGAGTTGTGTTGGAGTGAAGTATGTTAAGGGAAAAATGCATGGGTTTAGAAAAAGAAATACCCTTGTAGTCTGAGTTCGAAGTCCTTTCTGCCAACAGAGGTAAGATGGAGTCCTCAATGTACACTTTGATAGATTTGGTATCTGTTCGTCAGATTAGTGATGATGTTCTGTATCAGGATGAGACATCCGTTTCATTGCTTTATTGTGTTTTTTATGGAGCCGTTTAAAATGTGACTGCGCTTGAATTCCCCATATCCACATATACCAAAATAGGGCTCACCACGATGCTATTAAAAATGATATATATAATATGTGGAATTTCGAATGACAATGGATTATATCAAAGAGTTGGATTGCTACAAAATTATTACCAATGCTCAGAAAACTTCGTGTAGCTGGCATGGAAATTACAGACGAATAGATTGGGGAACTTATGTTGATTGGTACGAGCGGATGATAATGTCAATCGATAATTCTGAGGTTGTCATATCGTCTGACCAGATACAAACAAAATGTCTGCAGTGTATTCGCGAAGTACAGCACCCCATTCCAATCAGAAGAAAACAGTCATCAGAAAAGCAATAAACAGTCATTATTATTTTTTTGCATTTTACTCAATACTCTCATCCCGCGGACTTTCGTTTATTTTTTTTTAATTCTTGACCCCGCAGAATTTCTTGTAATTTTGTGATACGTCTAGCTGTGTTATGTTTTGTGAACAATATTAACAAAATATTATAACGCGAGGTATTGTATGAAATTATTTTTTTAATGAATGTCCGCGGTATGAAAGTCCATTGCATGATATTACAAATGTTAAAAAAAAAGAATGTCCACGGGATGAGAAACCGCTGTGTGAATGACCGATTTCTTCTTAAAAATAAAAGTCCGTGGAGTTTAATTATGTTGTTTTAAATTCGTAAAAATAAATGTCTCATGTTGTAAATTCAACAATTATTCTAGGATAGGACTGGAATTTATATCGGATTTATTGGGAACTCGCCGGTTTTCCCCTAATAGATTCTACCTTATATCGAGCTGGATTCTATACGGAAACTTCTGACTAGAATCGCTCGGATAGAGTTTTTGTATCGAGTTATATAATTACTATATTCCAACCAGATTCGAGTAATTTTACCATCAACTAATAACTGTATCCAATTAGATCTAAGTAATTTACCATCAAATAATAACTGAATCCCAACCAGGGTAGCGATTCTGTGCATAAAATATCACACGCTAGCAACACAAATAAAGCAACTATTTTGGATCGCACTCTCTATTTTTATAAAAAAAAAATTGCAGAAATTCAGCAATGACGCGTGCACACAAATAAAAATTATCAAATTGTGAATAACTGAAAACACGTCGTTGCATATATGTTTACACTAAACATCACCGATCAGAGAACTAGAATATAATCGGAATATAATTGGTGAATTATATTTTTTTTATTCTATACACTCGATTATGGACATGTCGTATAACAGAAAATACCCTATTCGATTCGAGTAGTTATTTCATTATTTTCAAATACACAAATAGAGAAAAGTTTCGCAAATGACCACCAAGTCGACATGTGTAACGGTTAAGCAGGAGGTCGTTTATCTTGGATACTCTGGACGTTCCACAGGAACACCCTTAAGTATCTATTTGAAGACATACATAGAGTTAAAGTAAAGATAGTTTGCATTAGCTCAGCTCTGGGCCCTGTTTCTGATTAACAATATTGCGGAAACGGGCTAAAAGTGTTTTTTTGTGTTTTATTTTTAATAGTAACAAAATAAAAATTGATATTATTTTTTGAATATTCATCTATTTTAATGCTTCGAATTCCCAGTCGATCGATTCCAGCTGGGGCTTAAATCGTTGATGAAGTTCTATAAAAAATAAATATAACAATTATTAATAATACTTCGTAGAAATTAGATACCTTGAACATACTTATCATTGCATAGTGTTGCCCTTGCAGTAGTTGAGCGTAGTCTACGTTTCCTTCGATTGCTACTTCACCAGCGGTTATCATTTCTGGTATCCAAATAACGTTTAACGTATCTTTTATAAAGTACAGATACCTTGAGAGAACACCTTGCAGAAGAATGCCCTCCTCGTCAAGACCTAAATCGAGCAGAGCCTTACATACACTACGCACATGCGACTGTTGATTATAAGCTTTATGGGCCAACGTGTATAGCGCATCGATCAGTGCTATATCCTCAAACGCATTTCCCTCCTTTAGACTGAGCAGTTTTCTTTCATGCTTTCTTCGGTTCTTACTGGAGCGATGCGATTTACCGGTTCCACGGGAGCTCTGCGAAAAGCGCGATGAGTTCATGCTACTGGTGTCCGAAAATATGTCGCACTCATCCAAATCAGGTTCGTCTGTATTACCATTCAAATCTTTTTCGGCCTTAAGTTTTCGTACGGTTTCCAAGCGTGTCTTATGCTTTAAATAAAGATCAAAATCAGATTGCAATGTAGTAGTCAATGTGGATGAATAGTTTGTAAGCTCAGGCAGTACCACGGAACCTATACAAAAGAAATAAAAATAGATTAAAAAAAAAAATGGGATTTAATTAAATCATACGCACTTATTAAAGTTTTGCAGACAGAGCGAGCCTCAAAAAGCGCTTGGTCAAAGAGTCGACCTTCACAAAGTATCTGGACAGCTTCCTCGATGTCTTGCTTGTACTTTTGCGTCAGAAGAGCTGCTTCACTGTGGCGGCCAGCCTCTTGCAACGCTGGCACCATAGACAAAACAATTTGGGTAATCTCATCATTACTGCTGCCTAATTCTTCAGACAAACCCACACACTTTTGCCAGTCAAGCACGTGCTTGGCACTTAGAATCGCCTGGGTTATATCTCCACCACGTTCATACATAATGCCGGCATCGCGGAACCGACCTTTCGACCGAAGATGTTCGGCAAACATCAAAACAACCCGTCTATAGCACTCTGGTTGTGATCGATACAACCTCAAGGCATTTGTATACAATCCATGTTTTGCAATTAGTTCCAAACATTCATCTAGACGTTCATTGCCGCATTCCACACAGTGTTCCAGAGCTCGTTCGTATCTTTTGAGGTGTACATCAATTTTGTACATTCTGTACTTATTTTCAAGTTTTTTCAGTTCATTAAGGAACGGAAGATACTCTTTCGGATCCTTTTGCGATTTGGCAGCCACAAACAAAACCAATCCAAAATCGTACATACCCAAGGCAACATTATATAACTCGTTTACATCTACTAAATACAATAAGTACTTTAAAGCTTCCTCAGCACTTACACCGCTCACCAATCCAGATGTCTCATTTTGCTTTATATTCCAGATGATTTGAAGTGCAGTCTCTAACTTCTTTTGCTTGACATGCGATGTAATGATAGGCAACAAAAATCGATCTACGCCCTTTGTTTCTAGAACATCACATATTTTTTCGCACACAATCCGAACTTTATCTACGTTAACTTCCGATCCTGGTTGTACAACTTCTCTTGTATAATTACTGCTGTACATTGTCCTTGTTACGTCAGCATCCTGTAAGTCCGACAAGAATAAGTTTAGCCAATGCGGATTCTCAATGCTGTCTACAAAAAGGTCAATTTCAGAGTAAAACTTTTCAGGATTGTGATCGACCAGAAGATTCAGGTTTATTCGTTGCTTGCGTAATACATCAAATGCACGGCGATATTCACTAGAATCCAGTAGATCACCAATTATGCATAAAGACAGAACTCGTGGTTGAATTGCTTCAAGATTACCGCGAGGCATTTGTAGTACTGTGCGTGAGTCCTTTGGAACAATAACAACGAGTTTTCCACCACGCTCCATTCGACGATCGTTTACAATCATATTATCAGTTAACCGTAAGAATCGAAGCTGGTCCAAAGTTGTGAAAATAAGGTATTTCTCGGTCAAAAACATTGAAGTTACGTCGGCGGCTATTCTATTAGAATTTTGGTACAAACACTGTTTGGACTTTAGCGAATAGATCTGAACAGTGTTTGATGAGTCCATGGAAACATGCAGTTGTTCACAGAATATCGGTAACGTGAATAACAAATCGACCTCAGACAATTTTTCATCGATTATTGTACATCGGAAAACATCGCCGGACGTGAGATGTACAACAAGTGAGATAACTCCAGTCACTGGTGTACGATAGTCCGAAACAACACCAATTGTACCAATGAACACTGACGTATCTTTAATAATAAGCTGCTTGTCTTCAAGTCCACATAAAAGTAAGTGGCTTGTTCCATGATCACTAGAGTGAACAGTAACCATCAGATTGTCAGTCAACCAACGCCAGTGATGTAAATGCAGTGATACTCCAGGAGATTTGTCAAATTCAACAGAAAACTGATCAAGCTCCAGAGGATTACCACGGCCAGCCGCGTAGGTAGATAATGTACCGGATGTATCTAATGTAAAGAATCTATTATGACTTTCAGGAAATACTGGATATCGCAGGAATCCAACTTGGTTGATGGCAGAATTAGTCTTAAGGGTATTTGCACACATCGGTGGTGGTACAACGGCCAACCGAAAATTAGTAATAAGCACATTTTTGCCGTCGATAACAGTTACAGCGGAGTTGTCTTCGACGCACATACCAATCGAGTGATTCACAGCATAGTCCCAACGGTATATCGCATAGGTTAGATCCTCTAGCAGTACATGCAAAGTCTTTCCAGCAGATAGTTTAATGTCCCATTGCAACGCTTGAATACGTGATTCAAACTCCAAACTTTGCTTTAAATACCAGTAGTAATTGCAAATTGTAAATAAATACACGCAAGACTTTTGTTCCGAATCTCGCCAAGTTTCTATAGCCAAAACCTCAGAATCACTGCTCCAAGATAGTCGTATGACATTTTCATCATTGGCGCGAAAGGGTAAAACAATTTCACGATGCCTTAGACCATTCTTCTCAAACAGTGCGATTGTGTACTTGTTTGGAAGCACCTGTGGAATTGCAATCCACGATCCAGTTGGTCTCCAGAATATGGGTGCTTCTAGTCCATTGCACTTTTCCGAAGTGAACTGAAGCTTTCCTTCTTTGTCATAAACTTTGAATTGTCTGCCATCTGCTCCAACAAAGCTAACAGCAAAAAACTCACCATCTCCGCGCCATACAACTGAAATACTTCGATCAACAATGTCTATTTGCACACCTGATAGTGTTTTCTCTTGGGCAGCCTGTTTTCCTTCAGTTCCATGGAATTGGGTTTCTTTTTTGCCCCAGCCGACAGTAATAAAGCTCTGTTCACCAAAAGCCTCTTCATCCAGACTCGTTTCACATATCGGATCGTATGTGCTGTTCATGACTACCAGTTGTTTGGAAGCGGTAACAAACACTCCAATTTCTTGATCGGGACTCCAGCTCATTGTTTCGATGCCACCCTCACAAAAAGATACCGTTTCGGATAAACGAGATTGTAGATTGAGAACCACAACTTCGCCCGACTGAGTGGCCATACACAATTCATCGTTTAATGTAAGATGTTCGAAACCGATAACATCTGGTTGTTCTAGCTCGGAGATAAATTCCGTACTTTCATTGCTCCAGTCTATACGAGCAACGTGTGTAGACGTAGTAACATACGCAAATTTGCTATTGTTTGAGTCGACGGAAAAATGTTGCACTGGATTCGTTGTTTGCAATATTTGCTTACGACTGTAAAGCAAATTCAAGTTCCTCATTTTTTAAGCGGTTCTTGGGTTTTGAATGGACAATCACTATATTTTAAGTTTATCTATTACTTATTATTTAAACAACAAAAGCAAAACATAACCGCACAAGTATTGCATGCTTTTATAAAATATTACGTCGGCAATGACAGCTGTCAGATACATATCCGAGCATCGAGCCGCAACAGTTTATCACAGAAATAACTAGACAATTTAAATAAAGTTCTAGTATCGTAATACAGATGACACTACAAAAAACTAATGATTTGTTCTATAGGCAAAACATAATCGCCGAAAAGCATACGAAATTTAATTTCTAAAATCAATTTTGACGCAAAAAAACGACAAAATGTTCTCGTTTTTTTAACTTATAATTTTGTAGTACAAGGTGGTTATTGGTGCTTCAGGAGCTTTTATGTATTATTATCTATGGAGATGGTCAATTATTAATAGTAAATAGTTTGCGCAAAAAGCTGTACTATTATGGGGTCATTATACTTCAGCCCCCTGCACATCATTTAAATTGCATTTTTCAAAAAATTTTGTCAAATATAAAAGCCAGTTCGGATGTAGTGTTAGTTTAAAGCGCACTATTTATATACTTTATTTTGTAGATATTAAGTCCGAAGTATTTTTCGAATGTTCACTGGATTAATCCGCATTTGTCGATATTAAACATATTATATGTAATAAAATATATGTTATCTTTTATCAAATTAGAATACACAATAATACGAACGCAACACAATTATGTATGTACACAGAGAACTATTAAATTTTAGATATTATAGATATGGAGCTTAAACATAACGGAGGTCTTTTGTTGATGTAAGTTTCTCTTTTATTTTAATAGCTTTTTGGAGGGATTCCCTGCACTCGTCCAGAACTAGTAATTGGTCTAACGAGCCAGATGCCTTCATTTCCTTGTTCCAGTACAAATTACATTATAAGATACGTTTCTTGAACACAAAATTGCCCACTACAAAGCATCACGTTAGCAGCTTTTATGTTCAACTTCTCACCGACGTTGCTCACAAATCACATCAACATTCATTTGCTTTTTTATCATACAGCAATTAGATTACTAGCAGCTCACCTATGAGATGTTTAAAATGGTTAGAGTCCAACAGGATCAGATTTCTTGATTACCAAGTATACATAAATGTGGTATCTGGTGAAATGGAGATATAGATATAGATATAGAGATTGGAATAATTGACAAATCGCACCCTGTTTGCCTTTCACTCCGGATGATTTAAATGAAAATTTTACTGATTACTCAACGCATGTACCAACATCTTTGTATAGTCTTTCTAATCAGCCGGACGGTGACAATATTATTTACTCATTAGAAATGCTTTCTCCGAAGAGATATATCGTTCGATATCTAGTATTAAATCTAATGCTTTTATTAAAATATGACCTTCCGATCATCTTACCTTCCCTTACACACCTTTTCAATGTAATTTTAACAACCTAATCTTTCCCTCGCTCATGGAAACAAGCAAAAGTCGGAACGTTCCTAAATCACTTAATGACTATAGACCAATAAGTATTTTACCTTCTCTTCCCGAAGCACTTGAAAAAATCATGCGTGATCAAATGCTTCAATATCCTCAAATGAAAATCAATCTGGTTTTAGAGTTAAGCATAGTACAATATCGGCTCTATTAAAAATTACAGATGACGTTAGAATTGATATTTATAAGAAACATGCAAATCTTCTTATTTTCTTGGATTTTAATAATATCAATCATAATCGACTTCTAAACAAAATTAAAGACGAATTTCCTTTTTTCAAATTATGCAACTATGTTGGTTAAAGGTTACTTGTTGGATCGGTATCAACTAGTTAATATTAATAACAATACATTATCTTTTAAACAGCTATATGATGGGGTCCCTCAAGGATCCGTACTTGGCCCACTTTTTTTCACTTTTTATAAATGACTTACCTAAAATAAGCGAATGCTGATGACGTTAAGTAAGAACACTACTGATCCCACACTTTACATATAGTGAAACAATATTTTGTTCGAGAAGCTTTGAATCCAACCGAAAATTGCATGTTGCTTTTGATGCTTGTGTTCGTTTCATTCACAATCTTAGAAGATTTGATAGTTAAAATGGCTTATCTGACTGTTTTGGTATAACTACTAAAACTACTACGAACTTTCTTCATAAAATCGGTTAGACTCTGGAATATGCTTCCAAAATATGTAAAGCGTGGTTCTAATGAGAGTGACTTTAAAAGACTTCTCTCACTCATTGGATCCTTTAATCCCTTGTGGGACATAGGGCCAGTGTGCGATGCAGCACAGCGGATTCATTGACC
>JANSTU010033107.1:0-11801 GCA_027564075.1 Bolitophila hybrida
AGTTTTATTTTCTAGAAAATCGTTAGTTTTATTTTCTAGAAAATCGTTAGTTTTATTTTCTAGAAAATCGTTAGTTTAATTTTCTAGAAAATCGTTAGTTTAATTTTCTAGAAAATCGTTAGTTTAATTTTCTAGAAAATCGTTTGTTTAATTTTCTAGAAAATCGTTAGTTTAATTTTCTAGAAAATCGTTAGTTTTAGTTTTTAGATAATCGTTAGTTTTATTTTCTAGAAAATATTTACGTTTTTTTGCTTGAAAATCTTAAGCTTTTTCTAGAAAACCGTTAGTTGTTTTTTTTCTAGAAAATTGTATCTTTAATTGCAGGAAATTGTTAGTTTTTATGCAATACTAAATTTAGTGGAGATCAGAATTTACCTCTTCAATATCTGGAATGCGTCTTAAGATTCCATAGAATTGAATTACTTCCTGGACAGTTAAAAGACTATCAAGAGCATTTGATTGTGGACAATACGATACTCCCTTGCGATCAAAGAACTCAACCGTACCGGACGACTGATGTAATTGACCCGATAAAATCGAGAAAATAGTTGATTTTCCAGCACCGTTTGCACCAAGCAATCCAAAGCACTTCAAATAAAAAAAAAAAAGTTTATATATCTTAACGAATTATTGGATTCAATTATTACCTCGCCATTGTGCAGGTTGAATGAAACATTCTGCAGCGCACGGTGGTTTGGCTTGTAGGTCTTGCATAGGTTCTCCACTTTTAGTGCATAGTTCGGTGTATACAGATCGTATTTGTCTTCATTGAAGGCATTCGGAATGGTGGTGACATTTTGAAGATCACTATTTACGATGGATTTTTTTTAAATAATACAACAATAAATTTAATTTTACCTACCGATGTTCGTTTCTGCCGGAAATCTTGTTAATCCAAATTTGACCGTAACCACTCTCGATCAAGAAGTTTATCAACATAAAGACAATACCAAAGAAGAATAGTGCCACAAAGTGTGGTGCAAGTAAGTTGCTGGATATCGGAGACTTGTAGGTGTTTATGTAGAATCTTTCGAATATTTCAGCCTGTTATAGATAAAATGGATATAAGTTTCAATAGAGCAGAATTGTTTGATAAACTATGAACCTACCAATACGTGATTTTTACAAATTTCAATCAAACCATCGGCTAAAGCATGTTGCGGCAAAATCAAGAAGAGTCGGTTAAGAAAATCTCGAATGTCTTCACTTTCCTAAAAGTGGTGTATTTTGTTAAATCAATTATAGTTATTTTAAAAATATATACCTTTGAATCTCCTAGAATATCGAATAATATCACAGTTGTTATGGTACATAAAGCTATTATGATGTTCATACAAAGGATGTGCATGTTGGCCAAACTGGCATCTTTGAAGAGTTTCTCGCACAGATGCACCATTGGTATGGTAGCAAATCCAAACATAAACAATAGGAATACGATGCCTGGCAGGTTATCCTTTGCTGTGTAGACGGGAATGTCGAAAGTTATAAAAACAAGTACAGCCAGCAAAAGTGCTATACAATAGATCTAATTGAAGAGAATACAATTTTTTTTTTTAATATTTATTGATTGAAATTAATATTACCGTGAGATCCCAAATAAAAGACACGCCCCAATAGGTCTTGAACGAAACTCCACAAAGTTTTTGTTGTAACTTCTCTCCGCTTATTCGCTCATTCACAATATACACCGAGGAACCAGCCACGACCAAACTGAACGATATTAGCAAAATTATCGAAATTCCTGCATCTGCTACTTGCTGAAGTCTTTTTAAATATAATTAGAAAGCATGTAAATACCTGTTTTTAAAAATATCTTACATTGATGATGTGCTCAACTCCTTTCTACCCAACTGCAAGGGATGATTTGATGTAATAATACTATAATCGGAGTCATTCAGTTCCGCTTTAAACAGAGCATTATCGAGTTCATTTAAGTACACTGGCATCGAATGATATCCCTTATTATTGTACCACACAGCCATACTGGAAGAGTTTAACGTAACTCCACCGTATCGCTTTTCTATAAACTTATCGTGCGTTTTCAGGATCCATCTATATGCAGTCTCAGATGAATTAAAATACTCGCAACTTTCGCTGCTACAGTGCAAATTATCAAATGTTCTTTGACTCAGGTCATCTTCGTTTTGTAAGCTAAAAGTATTAAACAAATAATTATTTTATGCTTCTGTGACAATATATACCTTATTACCTATAAAACTCCTTCGACTTTGCGTACAAGTTCGTTGAAAACTCTAGCTCGTTATCATGCTCTCCGGGAGGTCTGAGCTTCATAAAACCCATAGCAATAATCTCAAAAATTGTCGGCAACACAAGAGCACATAAAATTAGGCGATAGTTCCGCTTAAAATGCATAAATCGCTTCCAGAATAACGTCTGAACAACACGCACTTCGGTAAGCTCAGATTTTTCAATAACTTTCGATGATTTCGCTTCCATAGTTTCTAACTCTATTTTGTTGGACAGCATGACTGCACTCTGTTCCTCAATTGCATTAAGTTCATTGAAGATGCCCTCCAAATTTTTACTTAACACTCGGAATGACTGCACTCTCTTCTGTTGTTGTAAATTCTCTATTTCCTTCATAAGAGGACCAAAGTTTATGTATTCATTTTGTTCGTTATAATATGGAATGTTGACCGAAAACGTTTGATCGATCATATCTTCCGCATAGCTACAGTTTGGTGAATATTCAGCCAGGAGACGCTTAATTTCATCAACGGTTTTCTGCTTGTCCATATCAGAAATAATTATGCGAAGGTCAAAAGATCTAGTAAATTGTTGACGCAGAGTGTCTGGATTGTTTTCGGCTACTACTTTTCCCTAAATAGATAAAAAAATATATTTAGATATAAATATTCTAAGAAAAACTTACATTACTAAGAATAAGCACACTATCGCTTAGGTGCTCTGCTTCGTCCAAATAATGTGTAGCTAAGATCACAGCTCTTCCTGGAATTAAAACAAAATTATTAAATTTCAGATAAAATATAACAAAGGTTGTACCCTTTCGCAAAACACTTATTAGCTCCCAGATGTTCTTTCTTGCTTTGGTGTCAACACCACTGCATGGTTCATCCAAAATGACTAAGTTTGGTGAACCTAAAATATATAAATTTAAAAACCTTATAATAACAAATAAAATTCCACACCAATTACCTATAAAAGCAATTCCAATATTCAACCTTCGCTTAAAGCCTCCTGACAAATCTTCACACTTAAAACCTTGATGTTTTCCAAAGTCCAAACTCTTCATTATCTTTGAAACTTCATTGTGCTTTCCATCTTTCAACTTAATGCTAGCATACAACTCTAGATGTTCCTTAGCCGTAAGATTCGGTATCAACACATTATTTTGTGGACACAATCCAACCTTTTCTTTGCTCTCATTGCCGGTAATGCGATCCAAATTCTGAGGCAAGTAAACATTTCCGGCTGTAGGACTAATTTGACCGGTTAACAATTTAATGATTGAACTTTTTCCAGCACCATTTCTACCCAGCAAACATGTGATATAATTACGACGAAACAAAATCGAAACATCATTAACGGCTGCTGTTTTCACCGATTTATAGTGTTTTACAACGTTTTTCAAAGCTGCTCCAATGCTATTGTCCATATCTTTAGTTTCAACCTTGTGAAATAGGTACTCGTCTTGCCAGAATCGTTCGTACAGATATCCGATGACAGCGTACATTATCATATCGAAGAGTATCATAAAAATTCCAAACTTGAGATCATTTGTATCGAGTGGACCTTCGAAAGCATTCGAGAATGACAATGACTTTTGCTGTAGCTCATAACGCAAAATGTGATGCCAAGCATAACAAAATGCAGTCGAAATAGAGAGATTCTAAAAGAGAAAAAATATAAAAAAACATGTTACCTAAAATTTAATGTGTATATCTGTATACCGCCAAGAACTTGCTACCAAAACTCAACGTCGTTCCTAGGGCTATTATAACAATGTAAGGCATAAAGGTGATTAGAAACAATATTACTGCTGAAACGGAACCAATACTGGCCGACGAGAAGAACGTGGACGTCATGTAGCTGAATCGAAATATATATTATTGTTTAGATAGTCCATATTATATAAAGCATTGTATCATGACAATTCATCAAAAACAACAGTTTAATACATTTATTTAAGATAGATTTGTTACTTCTAATATCAAGTTATGTGTCGTTTTTGATGATTTAAATCATGATTTATTTACTTTACACATACCAAAATGATACGACACAACATCCAAATACCATCAAAAAAAAGTAAAGAAACCATTTGCTGGTTGTCTCCATAAGACCGCCAGTATACAAAATAATGCAGCATATAAGAAAAATAATAGCAATTTCCAATAAAGTGGTAATTATCCAGGAAATGTAATCCGAAGATTTTTTGAGTCCCATCACTTGCATCAACTAAACAATGTAGCCCTAATTTAATATCAACAAATCGTGAACTTTAGCAAATACATACAGTTCTGTTACCGCTCTCCTTCATCCAGATTCGATGGCGTACAGCTGCTGATATTTGAACAATCAGAGCAAAAAAGAACGCCAACTGAACGGACTGAGCAAGATATAGACCTTTCTTGAAGTTATCACTTGTGTATTTGGGGTATGGAAATTGCTTTGTGTACACACGAATGTTGTCTACTTCGAATTCTTCCTCATTATCTTCGCTATTTTCACTCTCACTCGAACCGAATAGCATGCCAAGAAGACCTTCGAATTGTGGAGCACGTTTTGTACGATTCTTTGATGTGTTCGTATCCATTTGTTCCTCAGCCTCGTCGTTAAAATTGAGAAAATCCTCGAGTGCATCCCCTTCGTAAACATCCGTATCAGCATTCGAAATATTTGTATTAAGTTGGAAATTCTTAAATAATGCATCTAACGGACTGGCCTGGTTGTCTGTTTCTTCATCCTCATCGAATTGTAGATCATCCTCGATATCATCGCTAACGGTTTTATTTTGTTTAACAAACTTTGTTTTCTTAACCGTTTTTATTAAAGCTATATCTAAAGCATGTTGCATTTGAATAAATCCACGATGGTAGCGCATATCAAGCTCAAAAGTTGCATCCGGACCAGGAAACCAAAATCTATTACGATTCTCTAGAGTAATCGGTGTATTGTCTTTGTCCATACGGATCTTGTACGAGAATTTCTGTCCTGTAATGTTGTGATCATTGAAATAAACTGCTCCGAAGAATAGTTTCTTTTCGTTTAGTTTGCCAGCCATTTCTTCAAGTTCTTTTTCGGAATCAACCGGAACAAATCTGTCGACTGAAAAGCAGTCCAGAATATTGTCAATTGTTGCAATTACAGTTGCTACAGTCTGAAATTAAAGGACAAAATTACTTATGCAATATTTCAGTGAAATTATAAGCAAGTTTACATTATCGTACAACAATGAGTTGAAAATACTCTCAATCATTGTAGTGTCAACTGAAAAAGAGCTTATGATAGTTTGGACCAGCGGTGATTTGGCTAATTCCAAAAGATTTACAAACTTTGACTTGAACTCTTCGTTTGTCTTGAGCATTGTAATGATTCTACTAAGGCTGGATACAAATATTTTTAAGCGATCCAGGCCCTCGAATGTTCCATTTGTCTTTAAAGAATAATACAATATTAACTAATTCTCATTTTATCTTAAAAGCGATAATTACATATTGAATTATTTCCTGTGTGGTAGGCGTATTTGGTCCATACAATATTTTTCCCTGAATAATTGGCTTTAAATGTGTCCACGTTATCTTTCCATTGTTTGTGTTTGTCACATCCAAATACAGTTGCTTGCAGTATTTTGCTAAATTCAAAAAAGTATGCGTGAACAACAAAAGAGAAACTGAAAAATACAAATCACTCTTACTTGGCATTGAATCAAGTTCATCGTCATTGGCACCATTGAAGTCTTGTTGATAGAATACACGATCGATAAATCGAATGTTGTTGCTGCGCGGAAATGGTTTTCCACACAAAATGTTTCCGGACTTCGAAAATGTCATGTCATCTGAGAAATAGTATTTTATATATTCTATATATTCTTACATTTAGGATAAAACCTTTTACCTGACCACAGCTTGCTTATGTCAAAGTTGTCTCCAATCTGTGATCCGTACTCATCGAGTCTGTCACGGATCATGTTAATATTTCCTAAATATTCACTTCTTTGTAATACATTCGAATGCTATAGTTTAGAAATATTACCTTCTAAGTACTTGAATTTCGAGTGTGTAGCAACCGCAGTTATTGTTCCAATAAAGTTCATCGATTGGGGTAGATCCACAATGGCATCAAATAAACTGGCCTCATTTAAAAAGGTTTGTATAATATTTATTACTGGCGTTATTCTTAAAACAAGATATATAAATATTATTTTTCAAAATTTTATTTTAATATAGACGAATTTACGGAGCTTTCTGAAATTTAGAGGTTTCCTCATAATGACTAGCGTTTAGGCATCCATTGTCAATAAGACAAATGTAAGATTGGAAAAATGGTAGGATTTCGGTTTTGCTCGGAAGTTGTCGTGTTGGAAATTGACCTGTAGTAAATAAAATATGATTTATTCCGAAATTAATGTGTGTATAAAAACCTACAGTCTTCAACTTCAACGGCTTCGAAGCGTGCCCTCAAAGTATATAGGGCTATAAATATCAAGCATGGCCATATGTACTGCACTGCGGTCATCCACTATAAGTATAAAACACACATTTTATATTTATTTATAATTAATAACAAAAATATATATAAAACGTACCGGCTGTCTTAAGCGAACCAGAAAGTCTTTCCAAAGAAGAGCCTTTATCTGATTGATATTTATCAATTTTTTCATCTTTTCTCGAACCTCGTCCATAATTGTGGCATGTACGTAATCTATTGGCAAGCGGTACCGGTTAGACGTTTTAATTACTGGAAAATTGAGTGTCAATTAGATTATGTTATAAGGATTATGGGTAGCTTGTTATGACGTATGATAAATAATTATAATAATAAATCCGGGTTCGTCACCTACATTGAAGTCTTTTGTTTACGATTTATTCAAGCAATCATAACTAAAACTTTATTTATATAGATTTATATTGAATTTTTAAATGATTTTTTAAAAATAGGCAAATAAATATATAAATATAAAACATACTAATGGTTTCTTATTTTGTATACACATTATGTACATTTCTTTCAATTTTAAACTCCCGCTATTTCTTTGGGATAATCTTTTGGTTTTGTTACTAAAATGTTGGTAGCAGTTTTATAAAAAAAATCGAAATCACCGTTGCAATCATTAAATTTAAATAAATAAATAATAAACTCTATAGCGTATTCTAATAATTTTCGATTTTTAAGCAATGATTTACAGTAATTTTAAAGACCAAAATGGATTTTATTTTAAAACTGTATAATTGGACATTTAAAAATAATATATTATAAAAACAATATATATTTAACAATTTATTTTTATTTATATTATTTTTATATATATTATACGTTTATGATACAACCTTTTTTACTAAACGAAAATAAAGGATTTTTTACTTGTCAAATTTTGTCGATGGAATCGGGTCTATAAATTTAAGTAACTAGTTTCTTTAGATTAATATGCAAGAACTCCACCTTCCCATTTAACACATAAGAATAACAAATACAAGTTCATTCTTTTTCGCATATTCAAATTGAATAAAATATTAAACATTTGTTTGTAATGTATGTATGGTGTTTTTTTATAATTAAATCGTTTGAATTCGCGGTATAATTTATTTTGTATTTGTGTGTTCCTTCGGAACACAGATTTTGTAGGAAGCGTGCGTGACGATTTGGAGCTCAGGTGAGTGGCCTAGCTCTTATTAGATAAATTGCTCACTTTTTCTTAATTCCTCGGCACAATCAAGATTTTTCGAAGCACTTCTGCACAGATACTTAAACTTAAGCATTGAGAAAAACTTTTTTTTCAATCTCTCTTCCCTATTTCAATCGGTATATTTGTCAATTTTTAACAAATAAATTGCATTTCAGGGGCCCTATTGTACAACACACATTTAATTCAAACGAAAGTTGTTATAGAAAATTGCAATCTTGTAACACGCATTTAAAAGCAAAGGAACCAAAGTTGTTCGTTTTGAACTCAACGATTTTCATGCGCAGGAGAATCCATTGATAATTCCATATTTAATAAGTAAACAATTAAATATAGAAATAAACGAATGTGAAAAATGTTCTAAATGTTTTAAATTTGTGTTATAAGATGCAAATTTAACGAAAGTACGTTTATGAACTTGTGTACAATTTGAACGAAAATTGTTAGCAAATGTATGTTATAAGATAGGGCCCCAGTAAAAGCAAATTGTTTGTTATTCAAAAAACATTCTAGTGTACAAATGTTGGTAGAAATAACGACTGAGACTATATTATATTGAATGTTTGAGGAATATGTTACATATATCGAACAAAACGGCGCATATTTGAACTAAATCCGATCACTTTTATAAAGCATTGAATAAAGATCAAAAAAGCGGAAGGGAGATATTTGACAACAAATAAGAGTCTAGGCATTATAAATAATGTCTACTAAAAATCTGGTGGCCATCCGAGAACTTATAAAAAGCAAAAATCCAAAATGATGAAAAATTTGTGAAAAAATATTATATTATATCATTTCATTTGAGAAGACACGGGGTCGGACTTATGATAACCTGAAGGAGTATTATTCAAAGAACACTACATGTTTTTATTATTCAATTTATGAATGAAACACAAAGGCTTCCGGTTTATTGTTTTTGCGCCAAGCAAGTGACAATAATTAATTATTGTTTATGGATTGAGTGGACTGTAATTTAGAACAAAGAACAAGTACAACAAAAAATTTAGAACACAAGCAAAACATCGGCACTTCAATGATATTTAACAATTTGTTCAAAAATCTAATAATAATAAGTATACATCGACATTAAACAGGATCACAAGGCAAGCTTTTGTGTATATCGTTTATTCTTCAAAATTTACAGAAATGTATTAACTACAGAAAATTATCAATTTTTAGTATCAATTGTAATCTAGATAAATTCACAAAAATATGCGAATTTCACTTGGTCTAATACGCACAACTCACACAGGGTTCCTAAAGGTGCTATCTGGCATAGTACCACTAGATCTTCAGATTAAGCACGTTGCTGTGTGCAGCAACCTAGAATGGTTTATTTGCAGGAAAAAGTGGAAAGATGAGTCATCTAGTAACTGGAAACATAGACGGGAATTGGGCGAACTCGAATTTTACAATTCTACCAAAGGAAAAATGTTCCGTGGTATGAGTTCACGCTTTTCTTAAGCCGAGTTAAACGAGTTAATATCTGTTAAATAAACCCCTATGCGACCACTGTGGAAACTACGAGTCGGTTGACCATATACACATGCTCGGCGTGTAGTCGAAACCCATATACAATGGTATAAGAACTTGTAGACATAGTCCACAATACTCCATTTATAATTCGCGATATTCATTCATGCGGTGCCTATCCCTCTGCATTAAATATTATATATAAATTTCTAACCAATACAATCAATATACGAGTATTATAATCATTACATATAAATAATAAATTTACAATGAGATATCATCAGAGCCAGAGAATGCAATGTTCGAAGATGACGTTCATTTTGCATTGAATATTCCGAGTTCTTATACAAACAGACGAGCAGACGATTATTTAATTAATTATGGAATGATGTTATTGTGTTTTTGTCACTGTGTATTAATAATGCAAACGAGTAGACTTTGTAGACATTCGTATACGCTTTTTTATCTGGATAATTATATATTAAAAGCTTATATACTAAATAATACTTGTATAATGTAAAATTATAATAACTATGTCCTAGAAAATACAAGTGTTTGGATATGTATAATTAAAAACAAAATACAAATTGTCTGCAGTTAAATAAATAATAATTAAATAAATTACTATATTTTATTTTATTTGTATGTAATTATTATTCAATTTTTTTTTTTAAATTAAATTTTAAGGTAGTTGATGTTATTCTGTAAGATCTCTGTTGATTTTTTTAGTGTTAACTTATAATTCATTTTTTATATATTACATTTTGTTAAGAGAAGCTAAAAATGTGTCTGTAAGATAAAACAACTCATGTTTGGATTTCCTACAATTATAACAATTATAATTAATTAAATATATTTTTTAAATGAAACGGGAAAACGAGTTTTTTGTTTATGTTGTCCGGTGTTAGGCTGACTCCATTCGTCCCACACAATTTAAGCCGGAATTTTTTCCCGGGAACCAAAACAAATTTAATATAATTAATTATATAATTAACTATAAGTTGAAATAGCAAAAGCTGGATTCTTTTATTATTTCAACACAAAGTTCAGGCAAATTTAAGAGTTTAATGTGTAAAAGTTTTCAAGATTAGTAAAAACTAATCTTGAATACTGAATACTTTAAAATGTTTAGTTTTTACAGCAAACATAAAAAATACCTCGATATTTTGTTTTTTTTTTTGTATTTATGAATAGTTTTTTATTGGTTTGGAATTCCGTATTAAATAACATTTGCATTTTTGCAACCAACTTTTAAATCATGGAATCTTTTACTCAAAAATTATTAATATGCATAAAAGATTAAGCAAAAGTTCAACAAACAAAAGAATATTTATCAAAAATGTATGAGAAATCTAATCCGTATAGAAAAACATATATTTATTTATATGGATTAATATGTTTGATGTTGTTACCTAACTTCTGATATACCTCCCTCCACAAGAGTCAAAGTAATTTAATCCAATTAAATAAAATATTTTAAAAAAACTGATTTTATAAAAAAGTAATTTCTACTAAAATTATTAATTTTATCAATTTATTTAGAATATTAAAAAACAATAAAGATCACCATTAGTTAGATCGTTATTGCACTCGTATGTATATAAATAGCACATTAAATTATTTGATACATAAATTATTTCAAAGCACAACGATAAAACACAAATTTCCTTGGTGCTATACAAATTAATTGTTTTAATCAAATATTGCAAAGCTAAAAGTGTTTCTCTACAACTTAACTAAATTACGCATTATTGAATTGCGTTACTCAAAGTCAAGGCCGTCGCGCATGCATTCAAGTGGCACGACAGCATTTATTTAGCACCTTCTTGTTAATCGTATATGCTATATAGAAGACTATACTTATTATATACAATATAGAAAAGCTCATATATGGTATTATGCATATATGAATATATAATACTATGCAATACACATACTCTTGGTCTTGATGTTTTTAATAAAATGCAGAACTATTTTCTCTTTCACGAATATGTTTTCTAATGTAAATAGTAAATAAATGTGAACAGTGTAAACATACGAGAATACGGTGAATAGCTTTTGAATCTGAAGTGGATACCAGGTACCAGATCACCCAATATATAATGTGTTTCTAGAATAACAAACTTAATGTTAAAGCAATTTTTGTGTACAGGATGGTTCTAAACATCGACACTATGAGTTTGTATAACTATCTGTAATACTCGTATGTAATATGGGGTGACAAAATCCCGGAAATATCTTATATATATATTGCGGGATATGGTAAACCCAATCATTTATACAGTCTGTAATATTTTTAGTTAGTTTTAAATCTGATAAATGTGTGTTTGTTTTTTTCAAACAAACATATATAATGCGCCGAAGAAGAGAATATGCGCCGAATTCGTAGACCTAAAAGCACTGAAAAGCGTGTATTGTGCTCATGTTAGATCACATTTGG
>JANSTU010033118.1:0-11800 GCA_027564075.1 Bolitophila hybrida
CCTGCCGGTCGGGATTGAACCGGCGACCTCCCATAAGCCAGGCCAACGCGTTAACCCACTCGGCTATGGCTATGGTTACTGGGATATAGTGTATAGTATGTAATAGTATCAAAAATTATCTCCTAAAAGGATTTTTGTTTACAAGGGGACCTTCCTGGCGTAATGCCTGACAATATGCCCGTGTTCCCGAGTTAGGTGGCACCTCGTTTACCTACTCTAAAAAAAGCTTAAGTGGTTCAAAACTTACCAAAATTGGACATCGGAGGAATGAGCTTAAATGCTTTGGAAAGCTGAAACTAACATTGAGTTACATTATGTGAAAGGCTTTGTTTCAAAAGTATGTATCTATGTATCTAATTATTGAATGGGAATGAATGAATCACCATTAAAGGAAATCAGGAAAATGTTTCTTCTAAAAAAAATAGCACAGAAAATTATAAATGTCTATTTTCTTTATTTTTTTAGTCTAAGTGGACAATTTTACGATATACGATTTAGGATGGGGAAATAGACTCCGTGAGTCTGCTCCAGTGCGTAGTCCACTGAATAGGCCCAACCCTTGACTAGAGTCATAGGTTAGGTTCAAACCGAACAAAACATTAAACTTTTTTACATATTCTGTTCTGAATGTGCAGCCTTGAGCGGTTAAGTGCAGATCACACAGATAGGAAGTGAATGGAGGATTCAATGAGTGAGTTGCGGAGAGACTCACGCAATTTCTGATTCCGTAGACTAAATCCAAATTACGGCGGCCAAGATTAATCATTATCTTGTATTTTTAGAACAAGGTTTCTTTAAGAAATGTTTGGATACTGTAAAACCATTTCTTGAATTCCAGTAATTTATTTGGCAGTTTTTCATCCACTCCTTGGTACAGAGTCTGCTTAAGGTATTTGATATACCTACGCGCCATTTTTTGCAAGAACGTCAACGCGTTCATTTCCGGGAATTACTGATTGACCAGGAATCCTGATCAGGCAGACGACATTTTAGGAAGATAGTTTCTGCAGCTCCTCCCGAGTGGTTGCAATTTCTCAACCTGTTTGATAACAGTGAGTTGGCTTATTCTAGGTCTCCATACGACTGAGGCATAGGATACGATTGGTATAATAATTGCATTATAGACCCAGTGAACCACTTTGATTACTATGAAGAGGGTGATTAGTTAGAATCTCAACTCTAATATATCTGTGAACTCTCTCCACTTCTTCGCAAAACACAACTAAAGAGGAGCACTTAGCCATTCTGAGGGCACTTTTATACTCCCAATAAACGCCTGAGAATTGCTCCCAGTTTTGCGAGCTTTGTTAAAAATCTTCCAAACTCGTTTGCGTTTTTTTTGGAGATTGTAGGACTATCATGGGCAAGGGCTCCTCGTTCGTATGGATCTTAGAGGACAGAAAACTTCAAACGACTCGCAAAAATCTCTTGTGTTCAGGACTGCTGCTGACTCAAGACCCTCTTACAAAATTCGTTAAAATATTCGATTGTGCTGTCTGACAGGGTTTCTTGAAATTTTACCGAATTTGTTAACTTTCTATTGCGAATTCTTGTCTACGGAATTGAGTCTATACAGAACGCTTTTGTGTTCAGAGAAGATGATATCGTTTGTAACATTCCAGTTAGCAAAATAATCAAGCAACCCTAGAGAACATAGCGTCAGATCGAGAATTTTATGTCTATTAACAGTGACAAAACAACAATTTCTAAATTTGTCCATGCAACTGAATCAGGTTACCCACCTCGTCCCAGGAGGATGAGTGGGAGAATAAGGCAAAAAATTATTGTTTTTATTCCTACAATTTCGATTTTGAGTCCGCTGAATTGAGCGATCATTGTTTGCAATGCAGGCCATAGGCCTTAAGGATTTGTTTGTCGAATTATTTCCGTAGATCCTGAATTCCACATTTATTAATATTTGGAATTTAGAATAATAGCTATAGCCAACTTAATGGGATGTGCTCCAAATTGAGAATATATTGAACTGTATTTGTAAATGTCCATTTTAGTTTAATGGTTTTTAGGATCAAATGTATTTTGCTCTTAAAAACCATTAGGCTTAATAATACAAATTAGGACATCATTTAGAGTTTACGGAATAAAGAAAAAAAAATATTGCATTGATGAGATTTTTCTGCAATCATTCTTATTATTTACTGTTTACTTTTTTGTTATATTGTGAGGCTGCTTGCTGAAAACTGACAGCTGCACTATTTTTTAGTTGCAGGTACGCTTCTGTGTTGTGTTTAATTGCTCTTGATGGACGAAGAAGATAGAGGAGGACAGTTTCATCCGGTCAACTGATTTCCAATGAATTGATTTTTTTATTTAATTAAATTGATATACATTTAATTGCCTGGTCAGTACACCACGATGTGGCACATTGCAGTCAAGAGTTCCCCGTTTTCGTCGGTTTAAAAACGATGTTGCCACTGAAAGGGTAAAAGCTTAAAAGTTAAATTACCAAAACGTGTCTTCTAGATTCCCGGCAAACCAAAGTCGAAGACTTTAAATCAGTTGCTATATTATTAGCGTATTTATGATATAGTTATTGATTTGGAATAACGGGACATTGGTGCCATCAATTATACACATGCACTTTGTATAGCACAAGAAGTTTATGATTTATATTAAAATATATAAATAGCAAAAGCTATCTAAAAAATATGCGCATTTGGCCTGCAAAGCTCATGTGAGAGCAAATGAAGACTCTAAATAATCGGGAATGTGTTGAGAATGTTAAAGCACAGAAGTCACAATAAGAGTAGCTTAGCACAATATAGCACATTAGCATGACATGACCACTGACCAGTCGTGTAAACTCGTAATGGCAATATGTCCCACAGGAACCTATACAAAACTATACAGACGATACACGATACGTTAAAATTATTTCGTTAAACCAATAATAATTGCATTTGAAAACCTATTGATCGGAAATTGGTTTGTTCACCAAGCAATTATAATAATAATGTGCCTATATACTCGAATTCATCTATAATTCTATATTATTACAGTTTACCTAATTAGAAATTAGATGCAAACGCACGCTTGCTGATTTAAAGCTCGTATTCGCATTCCAGCAAACACCCGCACCGCACATCACCAACTATATAAACAACCGCACATGTAGGCAAACGCATCTACACACCATCACATCCATAGTTTATTTGGTGGTGAAGCACACATTTCCGTTTTAATGTATATATATGAGAGATCACATTGTGATAATGCATATAATTAATTATATGCACAGCCTCACACACATACAAACATGGAGAGACAAGCTCAAATAGAGGATAAAGCACCCAAACAGAATATGTGGTATACTATGTATTCAAAAGTGTATATAGTATTATATTGTATATGTGGGGTTGCTATAGTACAATTTGACTAATTAGGCTGCATATAATATAGATATGGAATTTAGATGAATCCAATCAATTATAGTTAATTCTATTGTGCACTTTTAGGTGAATAGGGAATTTTAGAATGATTAGAAAATAGTGATTAGTAATAGTATATGTATATGTGGAAGATGTTCTCCTATAACCTCTTGCGAATCCAACCAATTTTTTTAGACATATGTAGCTTAGAGTTGCCACTTGTTGTAATCCACTCAAATATATTATTATTTCTAGCATGGGTTCCCTTAATCCCTTTGTCGTGGATTTTAAAATGCAGAGTTTTTCCATGTCATTGCGGAATTTAAACCGCGAGGCGATGCCGACACCTCAACCTTTAAGAGAAGCGTTTCGTCCTCTTAAAGTTTGGGTCATTTAAAAGTAAAATAAATATTTGTAGGGATTTAGAAGGGATTAGGGGGATCGTTATGGTACCACATTACTGCTACAAACAATTAAAATCCACCAATAATATAACTGTTGCTCCGATCTGCCTACCTTAAAGGGATATGGTCAAAAAAACCTTATGTCATACATTGAGGTAGGGGTAATGTTAAAAAATGAAAGGTATTGTTTAGTGTTCATCTATCTCTTATACCTTTTAAGCAGTTAATAGATGAAGAGTTAGCTGAAAAACCTCGAAGTAGAGATGAATGTAGTCGTACGAAAATTTCGAGCATCGCATCGGAAAATAGAAAATCGTCTAAAGATTTCCAAAATGTTTTTCTTACTCTATCACAGCTTTATTAGACCGTTAAACATATTTTCTTAAAGACCCTCGAATACAGCCATAATTAATATGACTGGATTAGTCCTGAAAATACCTATCCTTTGACGCCCTAAATTGTAGTTTAGTCTAAATAATAATAATACTATAAACAAAATATATCATATGGAGCACAGAACTTAATTTGATTTTTTACTGTTTTGGAATATTCCATTCCTCAAATCAACCTTTGGCGTAAACCTCAATTTTCCTTTTCATTCAATTTTTTTTTAAGATAAGATTTAAATACTATAATTTAAGTTAAAAAAAACCTCTCGATTATGGTGACAAACAAAGGCAACATAATTGTATTGTCTTTCATGTCAAATACAGTATCAAACGTTCAAATATATACTAAAAGTCATGTAAAAATTGGGTTGCATACGATTTTTTTGCTTATATCGCCAAACCGGATAAACATAAAATCGAGAATAGCTCAACAACATTTATGAAAATGAATATAATCCACCCACACAATCATATATTTCATAAATTTAAATTCTCAAAACTGATTTCAATCAATATTTGTCGAGCAAACAGAATCTGCATACTGTACATATATACGAATAACAGACTTCCTTCCATATTTATATGTGTATTTACTGAAATTGTCTTTCCTCAAAAAAAAACAAGCCCACAGAATGTGCTGCTCTATAATATGAGCTCAAAGCTCCACAGCGAATCCCCATTCAAATAAGAGTGGTACGCGAGCAGTCGCATAAGCTTGGCAAAGCATAGAGCTTTTGTTATCCTGATTTATGCATGTTGCCGCATACACGAAGCATTCGAGTACATAAATACATGGACGTGTGCAAGCGGTGTGAGTTTTACCTGCATCTTCTGTACGTGCGCGGGACATCGTGTCTTTATACTTTTGCGCTATATATATGGCAAAGGTAGAAAATCTTATTTCTAAATCTGGGTGCGCACACGTGATTATCTCTTATTCCAATCTGCATTTTCCCCCTTTGCTGCTTTCTGAATATGTACAGATGCAAACGTTATAAATGTGAGTATATAAATATGTTGATATATGTATATACTTATTATACATATTAGCATTCTAGACAGTATATTATGAAACGCAAATCTATGCTAAAGCAATATAGAAAGCTCTGCATAGTCATACTGACAGCCACACGATGCAAGAGAGATCTTTTAAGTAATTTATTATGTCTAAAGGAAAAGTATAAGTGGATTAATCTCTTGCGTGTGCGCCTCGTCGCGCTTTACTTGTCTGTATATGTGTGTTGTGTGAATGAGTGAATAATGTATTTATGCATCCTCGGAGGCGCTCCCACATTCTTTGATGCGTTTAGGGTATATAATGGCAAAGAAATTAACGCGTTCTCATCCTATAAAGCTGCTGTGCGTCAATCTGACGTTGAACGTGTTTAATTGTTAATTATATAATTATGAATTTATGAGAGTGTTTTTCGTTTAGCGTATACGCGCAGACACTCAAGATGCTTCAATTAAAACTGCCTTCAACGAGACTGATGTCTGACGAGGAGTTTATATAACGGCATAATGAGACCCAGAATTAAGCTCTTTATGAGCGGCTGGGTGTATGCTGTATTTTTAATTTTTTATTATATTAAAGTCATTAGCAGGGGAGCATTTTTTATGGATATATTGTAAGAGGATGATGACAATACTATTATTTTGCTTTTTATATAGATAAAGGTGGTTAAAGTCTCTCGAGGTGTAAAGTAAATATACTTTAATGAACTTTTAAAATATTATTATTTTAAGATCTGGCTGTCCACATCCTTTAGTATATCTTAATCTCTTGGAGGACTTTTTTTGAGCTAAGAAGTTTGCTTAAACTCATTCTGATGGTATCATAAAGTCTGTCAAAAAAACAAGTAAACTTACCTTGACAAGTGGATTGTTTGAATTCACTTTTTACAAGTCATGATAAAATGCTTGTGTAGAAGTTATCAACTTTACACATTATCTTGTGTGTTTAGAGAATCAGGGTGCTAATATGACGGTTTACTAGTTTACGGAAAATAACAGAAAAAGGCTCCTCTTACTACATAGATATCGGAAAAAATATTCTTATTTCCCTATAAAGCTGTAAAAAGTCACATTAGCACCCTGATACTCTACACACCATGATAATGTGATAATTTGTAAAGTTGATAACTTCCACTCAAGCATTCTATCTTGATGAAAAATGGTAATTTTAAAAGATGAAATCACTCAAAATTACCTTTTTTGTATTGAACCCTGCTATGTTAACTATAATAAATTGCATACATTTAGGTAAATAATATATTTTCATGTTCAAAAATATCCACCTGTACGAATTGTGGCCTTTTTACCATTATCCCATTATCGGCTATTGGATATTATAATATCTAAGAATAGAACAATCTTAGAAACAAATCAGCCTGACCCCAGTATCATAATTTGGTTTGCATAGTTAGATAGAGGAAATTATCCTTCCTCTATCTAACTATTAATAATTATCTAATTATACCGTTCACAGGGCTATACTGGCAAATAATATCAATCGTTTGTGTAGTAAGCGGGTGAAAGGATGATATGTTTACCAAGTCGGAAAATACTCGACGCAAGCAAAAGCGGCCTTTCTACCCGATCGATAATGTGGGACAAAACGTTGCCACAATTGTTTTTTTATTTGTGCTAGAGGGCTCAAACTTCAAAAACAAAAGTTTTTTCTCAAAGACTTGTTTACTTTAAATAGTGAAATCAACTCATTTTTTAAAATCAACAATTTAATTTGTCTACTTAAATTTTGTATACACCAACCGTAGTAGTTCAGAAGTTCGATAAACTTTGCAACTAACTTTAATATACTCTTCGGAAATCTCATGCCGAAATACTTTACGGTTTCTTAAAATAATACATTTACACAGATTTTCTTTAACATTATATTCTTCTAAACGGCAGAACACATTTTGTACGTTCCTTAAAACTTTTTGCACTTGAGCTACTATTTTGTCCTGAATTTCGTGAATCTTTAAGGGCGGGGTAGGGTATTTTCAGTGATAAAGGCATATTTTTTTGAAGATTTTTAAAAAATTAAAAATTAATTAATTAATAATTAATAAATTAAATTAAAAATCGAAAAAAACTCTGTAGCGTTTCCTCGAAAAACAACCCCACTAATGAATGCCGTTGGAAGTTTTGTTTTCATACTTCGAAATCGTGTGCAAGGCAAATCAGAGACGCCTTCGGAGATTCCCTGCCAATAACTTGATTTTTATTTTTTCCATATAAATTTAAAAGGATAATCTTGAAATGTACCATGTAGTAGAAAAAGATTTAATAAATTATCGTTATCGCGTTATTTTGAAGTTAAAAATGCATATTTGTTATTATAAAATTGATAATTTAAAAAAAAAATAATAAGCTCAACAGCGTTACCTGATGAATTATATGAAGAAGCACAGTTTTTGAGTAATGAATTTTTTAGGAGAACGCTTTAAAGTTTTGCACAGTAGATAATTCTTTTATACTCACAGTGAATTATCTATCCCAGGTCCATAGAGCAAATCGCTTTCATCTAGATGGTCGAGAGTATCATTTTGACCTTTTCTACGCAATTGTCTCTCTTATCTGCTGTTTAGAGCCGCTTGTTCCTCTGCTCTTGTAATGCGCAAGTGGTCGGCTTGACTGGCCCATTCATGAGAACTGGATCCTTTACTAATTCCCATCTCATGCATGAAGGATAATAATGCAAAGTTTATTTCGTTGAAAGTACATACAACAACATGAGCTATGATTTCGACAATAGTAGCGGTTCCACTAACAGATTGTGGTGAGATTTTCCAAATGTGCTGGTTCAGACTCTCGTTATTATTTTGAACACACACGAATTTCCGAACGAATGTGAATGAAAACGGAGACAAACTCAAAGCGTCTTCAGCTACTGCTCGGCATGGCATACAATAACCGACTGGAGTATATTTCCATGCATCGAATATGCAGGACGTTACCTGAATGTACACTCACTCGAATCAGCTTCTTGCCATGACCTCGTCGTTGAACCTGTGTAACATACACATACACATACGCTGTTACTCACACCCACAGACGAAAGCTATACTCCAGTTAGTGCAGTATGCAAGAGATTCATTGACATTCAAAATTGAATTTGTTAATTCGTGTGGCATATCTTGCATGGTTCACTTAAATGTGGAATAACTCGCCAACAAAAAATCATACGATAACTTTCAAAAAACGGATTTAAAGGGGAGTGTCTAGGAAAATTGAACAATTGGACTGAATGCTGAAATGGGCTCAAAGCCCTAGTTGCTTTTTATTCTAGAGACTTTTGCTCCGATTTACTTGAAATTTGGACATAATATTCTTGAAATTCCAATTTTCCAAATCCCAATTTCGCTCATTGAATTATTAGATTTAAAATCTACTCTTCCTGATTCCGCTCACAAAACTGTCTCTCATAGCTTACCTCAGAAAAAGTTTCAAGTTACAGATGGACGCCATTGTTTTGAGCTAAACGATGTACTCTGACAATGACCCGCCGAACTCCTACCATTAGATTTGAATCGCTCGGAAACTCAATGATGCGTTGGCCTATAATGGTTTGTTAGAACTTCTTCTATCTCAGAAAAGTTACATCTTACACACTTACACTTTTTGGAGCTATAGAGTTTTTTTATATTTTAAATACATTTATCGAGTATGATACTATTGAATAATGGAATTATTTTAAACCGCTCTAAGTAGAGTTCGAAATAATCCTCCAGGAGAAAAGCTGCAATGCTTCCTGAAAAAATCGGTCGTTTCTCTGACTATTAATTATGGGTTTTTACCATGTCCGTTCTCCATCTTCGATATCTTCTCTATGAAAAAAAATAAATATATATATATGGATGGATTTTGTTTTTAATATCGGCATTAGTAGATTTTACCCCTAAATCCCAAAAGGGAGAAGAGGGTTGACCCCTATTTGCCTTTTTTTTGGCAATTGGAGTATGTTTTTGAAGGACATTTTTTAATGATTTTTGCAAAAAATATATTTATCATTACACTGTATTTCTCACGAAGCAACGGAGCTGTCGGTTATTGTTTACGAAAGCAAAGTTTATTCCCCTGCAAGACCAAACACCCTGAAAAAACTCGACCCAATACACTACTGCGGAGTACGCCTATCAACCGGTGCATTCCGAACAAGCCCAACTGTCAGCATTTTAGTTGATGCACGAAAACCACCACTTGTCCTACGCAGGGTAGAGCAACCCCTGATTTCTATAGACGAGCACTAAGAATCACTAGCCTACCAAAACACGAATCCCACGTTATATTACTAAACTAATCTGAATGATACATATTTCAAAAACCCCATAGCAATCCTTCCTTTATATAGACGAGCACAAAATATTGCAGAAAAAGTCGGCTTACCACTCGAAGCCACAAATGTTACTGGTCCCCACGACTGCCCAGCTTGGCTAACACCAGAAGTGCGCATCGACAAAATCCTTTCAACACACCGGAAGGATGCAACTCAGCTAAGAATAAATGCATAGTCATTTTCACGGATTCACTTATTGCTATGGAATCAATAACGGTCATAAATGATGTGTTCCGGCTCTGAACAAACACACAAAACAACAAAATCAGGTCGATCAAACCAAACCTTGCCAATATGCTCGAAAATAAACATGATAGAGTTTATTATTCCTTAAAGAAATTGAAATGTATAAGCATATTTAAAACATATTATTATGTAATGTAAAAACTTTATATTTATCCTAGGCACAAAAAACACTCGTGTGTTGACGTGCCAATAAAACCCAATTTATTATTATTATCGTATAAAGGGGTCACTTTCTTAATTTCCAAAGACCCCAAAATGGTACTTCTGTTTGTCATATTTTCACAAAAATACAAAAAAGGAACTTTTGACCGGGGTAGACTGATTTTAAAAAAAATTATTATAGATATTTATTTTATATTTTTAAACTTTAAAGCCCTTTAAAAGGGTGATAGAAAGAAACGCCAAACAGTCGCCTATAAGGTGGATTTTATATATGTATAGAAGTTCAACTGGCTTTTTGGATAACTGAACTATGTTTCACTTTCAAATTGTAACGAACGATGTCACATTTGGTAATCCTTTCAACCAAATGATCAACACTCTCTATTCGTCTTGACATTTGTGGTGCATTTGTGACCACTATACCACAAGGACGACCACGGTTTTCAGCAAAAATCACTCAAAAACTTTAATAGCTCACGATTGGAGCACCATCTGTTCAACACGTGCAGTGTTGAGAATTCGCCATAGCATTAGTGAGAATAGTGAGTATCGGACAATACCACTAATTGTTCATAGTAAGAAAATTAGACATCATATAGTATTGAAGTAAGTAAAATATAGATATTTACCGAATTATCTTTCCAACTATCTGCGATTAAATGGTTTTTAAATAATGAATAATGGTGCTTTATTCTACCAAACTGACACCAATAAACACTCCACATATACTTCATCAAATCATAGAAAAGTTGTATTTATTTCCATGCCCTTTTTTATATTTTCATTATAAAAATATGTATTCATAGTATCCTTTGGCAGCAAAGTGTCTATAAATGTACAAAGTTACCTGGATTAAGTTTCGTCAAAATTGGACGAAGGTCAGACGTCAATTGAGAATTTTGAGTTTTATAGATTTGTTTCATATATTTTTTTTAAACGTCGTTTTTGTTTTATGAGATTTTTCTTAACATGAATTGAAATTACGAAGAAGAGTTTCAGAATTTCGAGTTGAATTGTGGATATTGCAAACTTTAGGTCTTTAGTATTGTAAGAATTTTTATTTATGGGTTTTTGGATTTGTAGTTTTAAGTATAACATTCTGCACAATAAATAAAAAAAAATAATATTCTTTAACAAATAGTTATACAATATAGAATCGATGTATTGATGTTTTAGAAAAAAATCGATTATTTATTACCTACCGATATTTGCATGTGAATCACATAAAAAGTCATCCAAACGGTCAATGTGCAGCGTTGCATGCTTGCATATATGCGTTTCACACACACACACACCAAAATCTGTGTACAATTTATATTGATAGTAATGTGCCAAAATCCAAATTCAAACATTTGAATAATATACAGTATAATGTATATGTATATAATATGATTATATCGATCGACAGGTGCAATGCTATGATTATTTTGCATGATGTGTCACGCCTTTTTCGTTTGATGTGTGTGTGTGTGCATATATAAGCTTTGGAAAAATAATGCCACAGAACGTATATTTAAAATAAATTATTTTGCATTTCGTTAATACGTTTGATGTATATGTTCCAGTACTTTACTGGGTTTACTGCATGAAATTGCTATACATTTAATATACATAAAATAATATATCACGTATACGTTTGATGTGGAATTTCGACTACACATCGATAAAATAATATTTATTTTAAACACATCTAAATGGAATGTCTCTATAGAATAGAATACTTCTAAAACAATTTTGTACTTCATTATCATGACTCTCGAAGCACACAATAAACTGACAATAACATCCGATCGCACGTTTATAAAAAAAACTGTAGATTGTATACATAAATAATAGAGCAACACACATAAAACCATCACAACAAAATATATA